>JAEIFM010000315.1:0-35756 GCA_018901885.1 Zaprionus kolodkinae | reverse complement strand
GGCGGACTACGTCTTAAAAGACACCGGATAATACCCAGCCAAACAGAGTGTTCTGGGCCAACGGCAAACCACCGTGGGATGGAACCAGCCCTGGGAGGAGTACGTCTCCATAGACGTCAACCCCAGAACGATGGATACTCTGCTTGGCACATGGCATCGAGTGTCCGCTAGCGTGATGCCCGGATAGCTGCTTTGGAGCTCCTTGTTCACCTTTTGTGCCGGAGTCCTGATCTGCACATCTTCCATCTTTAGAGTCACTGTGATGGGAGAACTCTGGCGAGGCCCTCGACCTGAACAGGGCTCGGCAAAACCCATTTTCGGCGGAAAGGCCAAAAGCCTTTGCCAATGAGGTGGGCATGCGGCTGTGTGGGCTGCACGCGTCCAACAGCACACGCACCTCGAAGATCTTGCCGGCCATGTCCAGGTTGACTATGGCGGTCGGCATCATGCTGATCGCCACAGATGGGGACGTCGCCAGGGACTCCAAAGGTGGAAGAGGCGTCACGGATGGCAAGGTTGCCTGTTTCTCTTGCCTCTCGGGTTGGGAGGTGATTGGAAGGTGGAGAAGCGTGTGGTGGCCCTCGCCGCATGTACGACAGGTGCCTCCACTGCGACATGAACCCTTCGAGTGTTCATGGGCGAGGCAGTTCGGGCAGTATTTGTTGATTAACACTGCCCGAAGACGCTTCTCCGCAGCCAGACGCAGGAATCTCTGGCACTTCTTTAGGGCGTGGACTCCTCTGCATACGCGGCATCTGAAGGAGTTTACCCCTTTGGGTTTCGCTGGTGTGTGTGCCTTTGGTGGTGCCATCTTACTAATCTGGAAAGGAGAAGGTGGATATATGGATAAGTATTTGGAGAACATATATCCACTGATGGACAACACAAGGTTATGAGGGTGTCTGGACTGTGTCCTCTACGGGAAGGAGGACTACTTTTACGGTGGGCCTTTTGATGACGCCACGGGTGGTGAGGATATCCACCACGCGGACAATGTCATCAGCGCCAGGGTAAACGGCTTGGATGCGGCCCAGACGCCATTCGTTGACTGGTAGGTTGTCTTCTTTGACAACCACCATATCGCCGACTTGGAGGTTTCGCGTTGGAAGTTGCCATTTGGAGCGTTTGTGCAACTCTTTGAGGTATTCCTCTTTCCAACGAAAACAAAACTGTTGATGCAGAGCCTTGAGTCGTTGCCATCGATTGATGATGGATACAGCGTCTTCTTGGATTTCAGGCTCTGCGATGGACATGAGCGGACCGCCGATTAGAAAATGGCCGGGAGTTAATGCTAAAAGATCGGTGGGGCTCTCAGACATTGGAGAGATTGGCCTGGAATTAAGGCACGCTTCGACTTTGCAAAGGAGTGTGGATAGTTCTTCGAACGTATATTTTAGTGAGGAAGTGGACTTGTAGAAGAGCGTTTTAAAGCTCTTTACTCCAGCTTCCCATAAGCCACCCATGTGCGGCGCGCTGGGAGGATTGAAGTGCCATGCGAGGTTTTGATGGCTGTATTTGGTGGATATATCAGCCTTCACTGCCTTCATAAACTCTGTTGACAGGACTTTGGAGGCTCCGACGAACGTCTTTCCGTTGTCGGAGTATACATTGTGGGGGCAGCCGCGTCTCGCGACGAAACGTGCGAAGGCTGCGAGAAACTTCTCGGTTGTTAGATCCGAGGTTGCTTCTAAATGTATGGCCTTTTGTGCTGAAACACACGAAGACACATACATAGCCCTTGGTTATGAGGCTGGCTCGACCAGTGAAATTTTTTATATCAAAAGGACCCGCGAAGTCGAGTCCCGTGTGAGTAAAAGGTCGAGAAAAGGAGACTCTCGCAGAGGGCAAAGTACCCATGAGTTGAGTTTGCAATTTTTTGCGTTGGAGAATGCAAACTCGACAGGAATTGATAGTGGCTTTCACTAAAGTTCGGAGTTTCGGAATCCAGTAGCGTGATCTTATTAGGCGCATCATTAATTGATTTCCACCATGGAGGGAGATACGATGTGTAAACCGGACGATGAGATGTGAGAAGGTACATGAGTACGGAAGGATGATCGGGTGCCGTTCATCATAGCTTAAAGAAGCGGATGTTCTCACACGACCGCATGATCTCATAACTCCGCTGGCGTCAATAAATGGATTCAAATTAATGATGTCACTACTCTTTGCAATCTGTTCTTTGTTCAACAGACAGTTGTACTCTTTCAGGAATTGAGTACGTTGGGTGTTCCGAATGAGCAAATCTTGGACTTTGGAGAGTTCAGAGCTGCTGGCATCTGGAGAGAGCACAAGATCAGGCTTGCGACACCTTTGTATAAAACGGTATACGTAAGTCATCACCCGCAGTGCTCTGTCGAGCTCGGAAAATCTCTCCAAGATGCAGTCGGATGAAGGAGGCAACTTAGTTAAGTTGCATTTAACAGGACGAAGCTCTTCGTCTGTTTCATGAGTGATATTGATCGCAACAGGCCATTCTTCTGCTGGAAGGATCAAATTGGGTCCATGCCACCAGAGACTGTTGCCAATGAGGTCCTCTGACGGGACACCTCTACTGGCCAGATCGGCAGAGTTGTGCTCAGATCTGACGTGGGACCATTTGCCTGAACTCGTGAGCTGAGTTATCTTAGCTACTCTGTTAGCCACGAATGTCGTCCATTGACATGGAAGCTTATTAAGCCAGGTTAGCACAATGGTGGAATCAGTCCAATAGTACTCTTCGTAGCCATTGACTGGAAGCTGAGGGAGGAGTGTTGCTGATAACTCGGCGAGCAGTAATGCGCCGCAGAGTTCTAATCGAGGCAAGGAGATGGTCTTTACAGGAGCTACTCTGGTCTTGGCAACAAGGAGATGGCTGGAAACTTTGTGTTGGATCTCAACACGGATGTAAATAGCTGCTCCGTAGGCGCGCTGAGATGCGTCGCAGAAACCATGGATTTGGAGCTTAGCTAAGGGTGTATATTGGACCCATCTTGGGATCCGAATCCTATGGAGGGATGAGTAGCTGGATAGGAAATCCTGCCAGCGTTGCTTCAGATCTTGTGGCAACGCTTCATCCCATCCAAGATTTTGCAGCCATATCTCCTGCATGAAAATTTTGGCACGGACCACGAATGGTGCCAGCCAGCCTGCTGGATCAAATAATTTGGCGATGTGAGATAGAACTTCTCGTTTAGTGTAAGAGTGTCTCACATCTTCTTCGGAGGGTGCAAAGAGAAACTCATCCGTATGCGCTTGCCAGCGTATACCTAGAGTCTTTGCTAAGCTCGCTTCCTCTAGTTCGAGGAAATCGGCGTTAAGTAGATGGTCCTTTTGGATATTAGCTAGCACATCTTTGTGGTTGGAGGTCCACTTTCTTAAGGGAAAACCAGCCGTCTCAAGAGCTTTGCATAACTCTTGTATGGACGCAGTGGCGTGCTTTATGGAATGCGCGCCAGCAAGGACATCGTCTACGTACATGTAGTTGGATATGATGTCGCTGGCGAGAGGAAGATGTGTGCTAACATCCTGGGAAAGCTGTTGAAGAACCCGAATGGCCAAGAATGGAGCACAGTTAACTCCGAAAGTGACTGTGTTGAGTTCGTAGTCACAAATTTCGCCACTTGGGTTCCTGAAGAGGATACGTTGAAATAGCGTGTGACTCGTGTGAACGAGTATCTGCCGGTACATCTTTGTGATGTCGGCATTAAAAACAAAACGGAAAAAACGCCATTTCAAGATCTGCATAGTCAGATCTAAGAGCACGTCTATCTGAGAGCTCTAGTGGAAGTGCGGATCAGCGAGTTGGAGGTTTGGCAGGTCCTTCAGAAGATCCTTGGACATTGAGTAGGATGGAAGGTTACCTGCCAATTGAGGAAGAACAAAGGCTGCAGTTTTTGGAATCGGGGGTGTTTTTGGCTGAAATAAAAACTTGAACCGACGCGGAAAACTATTTGAAAAAAAGGCAATTCGGGGCGCGTCTGTTCAATTCACTTGTATTTCTTCATCTGGTTTCATGTAAATTTACACTGTAATCTTAAGTCTAACTTAGCATTACTTCGGATAAAAGAGCGCGAGAGCTTTTGGTGACTCTCGCACTGTTTACGCCGCAACGCTGCCTACTTTTAGGCGGGTACGTTTCGACGTAAACATCCCGCCCCCCTTGCAATACTATTGCAAATAGCTGGGGCCGGGATCTTTTGGAGGCCGCTGGAGGGGCTTGATGGGCGCTGGCGGACTACGTCTTAAAGACACCGGATAATACCCAGCCAAACAGAGTGTTCTGGGCCAACGGCAAACCACCGTGGGATGGAACCAGCCCTGGGAGGAGTACGTCTCCATAGACGTCGGCCCCCAGAACGATGGATACTCTGCTTGGCACATGGCATCGAGTGTCCGCTAGCGTGATGCCCGGATAGCTGCTTTGGAGCTCCTTGTTCACCTTTTGTGCCGGAGTCCTGATCTGCACATCTTCCATCTTTAGAGTCACTGTGATGGAGAACTCTGGCGAGGCCCTCGACCTGAACAGGGCTCGGCAAAACCCATTTTCGGCGGAAAGGCCAAAAGCCTTTGCCAATGAGGTGGGCATGCGGCTGTGTGGGCTGCACGCGTCCAACAGCACACGCACCTCGAAGATCTTGCCGGCCATGTCCAGGTTGACTATGGCGGTCGGCATCATGCTGATCGCCACAGATGGGGACGTCGCCAGGGACTCCAAAGGTGGAAGAGGCGTCACGGATGGCAAGGTTGCCTGTTTCTCTTGCCTCTCGGGTTGGGAGGTGATTGGAAGGTGGAGAAGCGTGTGGTGGCCCTCGCCGCATGTACGACAGGTGCCTCCACTGCGACATGAACCCTTCGAGTGTTCATGGGCGAGGCAGTTCGGGCAGTATTTGTTGATTAACACTGCCCGAAGACGCTTCTCCGCAGCCAGACGCAGGAATCTCTGGCACTTCTTTAGGGCGTGGACTCCTCTGCATACGCGGCATCTGAAGGAGTTTACCCCTTTGGGTTTCGCTGGTGTGTGTGCCTTTGGTGGTGCCATCTTACTAATCTGGAAAGGAGAAGGTGGATATATGGATAAGTATTTGGAGAACATATATCCACTGATGGACAACACAAGGTTAGGAGGGTGTCTGGACTGTGTCCTCTACGGGAAGGAGGACTACTTTTACGGTGGGCCTTTTGATGACGCCACGGGTGGTGAGGATATCCACCACGCGGACAATGTCATCAGCGCCAGGGTAAACGGCTTGGATGCGGCCCAGACGCCATTCGTTGACTGGTAGGTTGTCTTCTTTGACAACCACCATATCGCCGACTTGGAGGTTTCGCGTTGGAAGTTGCCATTTGGAGCGTTTGTGCAACTCTTTGAGGTATTCCTCTTTCCAACGAAAACAAAACTGTTGATGCAGAGCCTTGAGTCGTTGCCATCGATTGATGATGGATACAGCGTCTTCTTGGATTTCAGGCTCTGCGATGGACATGAGCGGACCGCCGATTAGAAAATGGCCGGGAGTTAAGGCTAAAAGATCGGTGGGGCTCTCAGACATTGGAGAGATTGGCCTGGAATTAAGGCACGCTTCGACCTTGCAAAGGAGTGTGGATAGTTCTTCGAACGTATATTTTAGTGAGGAAGTGGACTTGTAGAAGAGCGTTTTAAAGCTCTTTACTCCAGCTTCCCATAAGCCACCCATGTGCGGCGCGCTGGGAGGATTGAAGTGCCATGCGAGGTTTTGATGGCTGTATTTGGTGGATATATCAGCCTTCACTGCCTTCATAAACTCTGTTGACAGGACTTTGGAGGCTCCGACGAACGTCTTTCCGTTGTCGGAGTATACATTGTGGGGGCAGCCGCGTCTCGCGACGAAACGTGCGAAGGCTGCGAGAAACTTCTCGGTTGTTAGATCCGAGGTTGCTTCTAAATGTATGGCCTTTGTGCTGAAACACACGAAGACACATACATAGCCCTTGGTTATGAGGCAGGCTCGACCAGTGAAATTTTTTATATCAAAAGGACCCGCGAAGTCGAGTCCCGTGTGAGTAAAAGGTCGAGAAAAGGAGACTCTCGCAGAGGGCAAAGTACCCATGAGTTGAGTTTGCAATTTTTTGCGTTGGAGAATGCAAACTCGACAGGAATTGATAGTGGCTTTCACTAAAGTTCGGAGTTTCGGAATCCAGTAGCGTGATCTTATTAGGCGCATCATTAATTGATTTCCACCATGGAGGGAGATACGATGTGTAAACCGGACGATGAGATGTGAGAAGGTACATGAGTACGGAAGGATGATCGGGTGCCGTTCATCATAGCTTAAAGAAGCGGATGTTCTCACACGACCGCATGATCTCATAACTCCGCTGGCGTCAATAAATGGATTCAAATTAATGATGTCACTACTCTTTGCAATCTGTTCTTTGTTCAACAGACAGTTGTACTCTTTCTGGAATTGAGTACGTTGGGTGTTCCGAATGAGCAAATCTTGGACTTTGGAGAGTTCAGAGCTGCTGGCATCTGGAGAGAGCACAAGATCAGGCTTGCGACACCTTTGTATAAAACGGTATACGTAAGTCATCACCCGCAGTGCTCTGTCGAGCTCGGAAAATCTCTCCAAGATGCAGTCGGATGAAGGAGGCAACTTAGTTAAGTTGCATTTAACAGGACGAAGCTCTTCGTCTGTTTCATGAGTGATATTGATCGCAACAGGCCATTCTTCTGCTGGAAGGATCAAATTGGGTCCATGCCACCAGAGACTGTTGCCAATGAGGTCCTCTGACGGGACACCTCTACTGGCCAGATCGGCAGAGTTGTGCTCAGATCTGACGTGGGACCATTTGCCTGAACTCGTGAGCTGAGTTATCTTAGCTACTCTGTTAGCCACGAATGTCGTCCATTGGCATGGAAGCTTATTAAGCCAGGTTAGCACAATGGTTGAATCAGTCCAATAGTACTCGTCGTAGCTATTGACTGGAAGCTGAGGGAGGAGTGTTGCTGATAACTCGGCGAGCAGTAATGCGCCGCAGAGTTCTAATCGAGGCAAGGAGATGGTCTTTACAGGAGCTACTCTGGTCTTGGCAACAAGGAGATGGCTGGAAACTTTGTGTTGGATCTCAACACGGATGTAAATAGCTGCTCCGTAGGCGCGCTGAGATGCGTCGCAGAAACCATGGATTTGGAGCTTAGCTAAGGGTGTATATTGGACCCATCTTGGGATCCGAATCCTATGGAGGGATGAGTAGCTGGATAGGAAATCCTGCCAGCGTTGCTTCAGATCTTGTGGCAACGCTTCATCCCATCCAAGATTTTGCAGCCATATCTCCTGCATGAAAATTTTGGCACGGACCACGAATGGTGCCAGCCAGCCTGCTGGATCAAATAATTTGGCGATGTGAGATAGAACTTCTCGTTTAGTGTAAGACTGTCTCACATCTTCTTCGGAGGGTGCAAAGAGAAACTCATCCGTATGCGCTTGCCAGCGTATACCTAGAGTCTTTGCTAAGCTCGCTTCCTCTAGTTCGAGGAAATCGGCGTTAAGTAGATGGTAATTTTGGATATTAGCTAGCACATCTTTGTGGTTGGAGGTCCACTTTCTTAAGGGAAAACCAGCCGTCTCAAGAGCTTTGCATAACTCTTGTATGGACGCAGTGGCGTGCTTTATGGAATGCGCGCCAGCAAGGACATCGTCTACGTACATGTAGTTGGATATGATGTCGCTGGCGAGAGGAAGATGTGTGCTAACATCCTGGGAAAGCTGTTGAAGAACCCGAATGGCCAAGAATGGAGCACAGTTAACTCCGAAAGTGACTGTGTTGAGTTCGTAGTCCTGAAGAGGATACGTTGAAATGGCGTGTGACTCGTGTGAACGAGTATCTGCCGGTACATCTTTGTGATGTCGGCATTAAAAACAAATCGGAAAAAACGCCATTTCAAGATCTGCATAGTCAGATCGGATTGGAGAACGGATCCTGAATGTAGGATATCGTTCAAGCTTTTCCCATTGGAGGACGGACTGGAGGCGTTGAAGACAACGCGAACTTTTGTTGTGGTGCTCTCAGGTTTGAAGACAGCATGATGAGGGAGATAAAAATTGTTGCAGTCGTTACTCGGGGAGACCGGCCTCATATGGCCTAAGTCTAAATACTCCTGAATAATGGAGTCGTACTGCTCTTTTAAAGGAAAGTTTCTCTTTAAACGACATTCGTTTCTGAGAAACTGAGCGAGTGCGATGGACCTTGAATGTCCTAAGTCGAAGGTTTCAGGATTCTTGAATGGGAGAGTAACGACATATCTGCCCTCCTTAGTTCTTGATGTGGTGCGGAGAAAGTTGTTTTCACACGCTGAATCGGAATCTTTTACCAGCTTGGCTGGTAGATCTTCCACAACCCAAAACTTTGTGAGAAGATCATGAAGCCTTTGCTCTTTGCTGATCTTAATCCTTGTGGTAAAGGATGACACGGTCGAAAAATTCGACTGGGCTACTGGTCCAGTGAGGACCCAGCCGAATATGGTCTCTTGACCGAGCAGGGTTCCACAAATTTTGGATACAGAGCCACTCTTCATAATAGATGGAAGGATATCGGCTCCTAAGAGCACGTCTATCTGAGAGCTCTGGTGGAAGTGCGGATCAGCGAGTTGGAGGTTTGGCAGGTCCTTCAGAAGATCCTTGGACATTGAGTAGGATGGAAGGTTACCTGCCAATTGAGGAAGAACAAAGGCTGCAGTTTCCAGCTGTAACCTGGGAGTGATCGGAGAGCCAATCTGGAAGTGGCATAACTTCTGAGGATTGGCTGAGACAGCTTGATTTAAGCCAGCTACTTGAACTTGCACGGCTTGGTAGGAGGGCTTTATGATGTTGAACATCCGTTCGGAGATGAACGTAGCCTCTGATCCTGGATCGATCAGTGCACGTGCCTTATAAGTCATGCCCAAATGGCAAACGTTTATAAGAGCCGTGCCGAGAAGAACACCTTGTGTGTTCGCCGTGAAATAATTCTGAATATTAGTCGTCGGAGGAGTGGACTGTATAATAGAATTCTGGGGAGTTGCTGCAGAAGTTGTCGAAGAGGGCGCAGGAGGAGGGGGCCACGATGCAGTAGTGTATTGTGGCGACCCTTGCACGTATAACAATTGTGTTGACTCGTGCAGTCTTTAAGGATATGCCCTCTTGCGAAACAATTTAGACACAACTTTTGCTGTTTGATGAACTTGGACCTTTCATCAACAGCCATTTGGAGAAAGCGGGGACACAGACGTATAGGATGATTCTCCTTTGAACAGAGGTTGCAGGTTTGTGGTTTGCCTACAACCTTTGTTTCAAAGGAGTTGACCTTCCTTGTAGGGGGCTCTTTTCGAGCAGGTTTGGAAGTAGCCTGTGAGCTTGTGCTAGGTTGCACATCTTCTATCGCTTCTAGTGTGCGATAGCGTTCTGACAGAAAATCGGACATTTCTTGCCATGACGGAATTTCAGCCTTGTTCTGTACTGACTGTTCCCAAAGTGACAGTGTCAGCCTTGGCAGCTTAGACGAACAGAGGAAGACTAGAAGGCAATCCCAATTCTCTGTGCTGATTTTGGAATGTTCTAGAGCCGTTAAGCAACTTTGTATTGTGCTTTGGAGAACTTGGATGGCGGCTCCAGATTCATGAGAGACTGACGGAAGGTTGAAGAGGGTTTTGAGTTGGCTGTTGACTAACAGCCTCTTATTCTCAAATCTATCCGTCAAGTTCTTCCAAGCAGAAGAGAAACCCTCATTCGTAAGAGGGGATTTGGAAACGATTGCCTTCGCTTCGCCACTGGTCTTTGAATTAAGATGGAATAATTTCTCGATCTCGCTTAAACCGGGATCGGAAATGTAGACCGCTGTGAAGAGGTCTCGGAAAGTGGGCCATTTTAGGTAGTCTCCGCTGAAAATTTCAGCATCGAAGGGTGGAGACCTGTAGCTTCGTGGCTGGAAGGCTACTTGTGCTGCTACAGGTGTTGGAGTGGGAGCTGTTGCGGTCTCTATACTCTCATTTAACTGAGAGGCAAGTTCCTCGTATATAGAGTAGCAGTGGTCATACCGGGTTTGCATGGCGATCTTATCCTTAACATTTGTCTCCGTTTGAGACAATGAATTGGAACAGAGTTCATATTTGAGCTCTACGGCAGTCCATATGGACCGAAGCTGCTCAAGACGCACTCTGTGAGTGTGAAGTGAGGCTGTAGGAGAATTTTGAATCCTAGCTTCAAACTGCGTGAGCTTATCGGACGAGTTGATGAACTCTTGAAGTGCCATTTTTAGCGCCTGGGAGATCTGATGACCAACTGAACGAGTGACTGGAGGAGCGCGCACCGAAATTGTTGGTACCTGAGCAACTTTGGATTTGGCCGGAGTTGGAACTTTCCGCAGAGTGGCGGGAGAAGGAGCTCTACCAAGAAGGGAACTTGGGAGAGAGCCTGAACGTCTATGCTGAGTCGTTTGTACTACAAGGTGTTTCTTTGAGTCTTTACCACTATCAATTGGCATACCAAGCTTTCAAAAAAGCTAGAAAGAATGCAATTGATGCTGAGGATAGTCGAGGATTATCTTATTATTATAAAATAATAAAATAATAAATAACAAAAATAATATGTTAATCGATCGGAAAGTTATCGAAAAATATTGAGCACGGAATATGTTGTTTAATTCAAGGCAGCACTGTCTCGTAGAAAAGTGGAGGACGTTGCAAAAAAAAATATATAAATATTAAACTTTATAAGCTACCGATATATTTTTATTGAGTAAAAATAATTATCGAAGTATTTTATACTCAGCGTGGAAATTTTGAGCAAATTGACGCAATTTAATTTATGTATATAGAAAATAACAAATAAATTAAATTGTGAAAATAACTATTAAGAGTTATTTATAATTTGAAATATATTTGCTCAAATGGAGGAAAAATAATCGATACCTTTGCAACGTTGCAGCGCTTTGTGAATATAACAACACAGTGCACAAAAAAACGACAAATTGAAAAAAAAAAAACAGTGGCTGAGAAAAATCACAGTTGCCCACTAAGTGATTATTTTTAAAAAATAATCGAGCTTGTTCAGCCCTGGAACGATAACACTTAAAGAAGGAAAAATGTGGTGGTCGGTCGATTGTGATCGAACTGCGATCACTAAGCCGGCAAAAGGTAAACAAACGAAATTAAATAATAAAAAACGAAAAATATCTTGCTGTGAATAGTATTAGTTAGTTGATAAGAATAAATAAAACGATAGCTATAAATTTATGTATATGTGTGTCTTGTGCCGGTGCAGCCGAAATATTGCTGCCCGTAAATGTGTACATATGTCTGTATGTATGTTGGTAGATGTATTTTATGTATTTTTATGTATTTTGTAAAACGTTTATTATTAAATGAATAAATTGTATCTTTTTTTTATAAAAAATGGAAAAATAAGTGTTATGTTTCTTTTAATATAATTTGGAGGTACAATTGCCGCTTAGGGTTCGGAGGTTGGCAATATACTTGGGCAAATATTGTAATATAAGTTTTATGCTGACATATGTATGTAATAAAATTGTACATACATATGTATATTTGCATAAAACTTTAGGGAAAGTATGTATGTACGTGTGATGGAAGTTTTACATGCACTTTTTAGGATTTGGTACATACATAAAATAATATGTGGCGGAGGTAAAAAAAATGATTTTTAATGGAAGGAAAACTGTGTGCAATTGAAAAATGGACATGCATACATATGTACTTATATGTACATATGTAGATCTTTTCCAATGGATCCAATATGGCGATCGTCTGTATGTATGTACTTGCAAGTGCACATATGCACATACAGAGGTTCGCCAAAGTTTTGAAAGAAATTAATTTTTTCTAATAGGAGCAGTTGCACACAGCACCTCCGCCTCAGACAAGTAAGAAAAAATCATGTACTTATCTGAACTGAGTCCCTGAAGATGCTTAAGCCGTGGCTGAGGTTCGAGCGGAGCGAGGGGATGTAAAATCCAGCGACGTGAGTCCGAAGTAGGAATAAAAAATGATGTTGATCCGGCTCGAAGGACCAATGAATGTGGTGGCGGCAAAGGCTTCTTCTGGAATCGGGGGTGTTTTTGGCTGAAATAAAAACTTGAACCGACGCGGAAAACTATTTGAAAAAAAGGCAATTCGGGGGCGCGTCTGTTCAATTCACTTGTATTTCTTCATCTGGTTTCATGTAAATTTACACTGTAATCTTAAGTCTAACTTAGCATTACTTCGGATAAAAGAGCGCGAGAGCTTTGGTGACTCTCGCACTGTTTACGCCGCAACGCTGCCTACTTTTAGGCGGGTACGTGTTGTAAATTAGTGTTTAATTAAATAGTCACTTGATATTTATACTTTTAAATAATATTTTATTTCACACCGCAACACCAAACCACATGCACATTAGGCAGATCAAACAGGAAGAGAGAGAAAACGGAAACGTGTGTGACCGTATCTTATTTCGATAATAATACATTTCGGTATTTTGGTCTAAGTTATTTTTGTATACTAGAATAGGGCTATTCCAACACGCCCCCTCAAAAATTACTTCATAATAAACTTAATAAATCATAACAATATTCATATACATTATGTATGTACTTATTCTAATGTGGCTGGTGTGCATTCTGGGAAGCTTATACGTTATCTAGCATTTGCTACACGGATCAGGGAAAACCCAGAAAAACCTGATCAGATAACTTCTACAAATCTTTTACAAACGATTAACTTTTAATTCAAGAGATCAAAAATATATATGTATAGGAATTCAATAAACAGCTTCGTCATCTTACAGCAGTCCCAATTGGTCTCGCAGTTCCACAAATCTTGTTGTTGCCAATGGTTTTGTAAATATATCAGCAAGCTGGTTCTCTGTCGGAATATACTCAATAAAAATTACATTATTTTCTACTTGCTCTCTGGCAAAATGATATTTAATATCAATATGTTTTGATCGTTTATGACATGAGGGGTTATTTGCAATACTAATACAGCCTTGGTTATCTTCGTAAATCTTAATGGGACCTTCTAGTTTTATATTAACACTATTCATAAGTGATTTCAGCCATAGAGCTTCTCTCACAGCTTCAAATAGGGCCATATACTCAGCTTCAGTTGAGGACGCTGCTACTGAGTTCTGCCTCTTTGTGTTCCAACTAATTAAATTTGAGTCGAACATTTTGAATAAGTATCCTGTGGTACTTTTTCTATCAATCTCATTACTACCCCAATCAGAATCTACATAACCAACTAATTTATTATTAAATGCTGCATTCCTTTTAAAATTCAGTTTCATATCAATACTACCCTGCAAATATCTAAGTATTCTTTTCAAGTACTGCCATAACTCGGAGTTATTCTTGCTACTGTATCTGCTCAAGATATTTACTGCATTGGTTAAATCCGGACGTGTACATAGCATTATGTACATTAAACATCCTATGAGATTACGACATGGAGCATTGCAGTTTTCATCTGAATTAAGTAACTCATAATTCAATTTACTCGGTAAGGGTGTACTAACTGCTTTGCAATCAGTCATGTTAAACTTATTCAAAATTCTCTTAATATATGCAGCTTGGCTCAAATAAATGTTATCGTCGTACCTTTCGATTCTTATGCCAATAAAATGTTTTATTTCTTTTAGGTCAGTCATTTTAAACTTTTCCATTAAATACCTTTTGAAATTATTCATTTTAGTCACATCCTCTGTAGCTATTACAACGTCATCAACATATAACAATACATATATGTTTTTCTTAATATCACCCTTATCAAGAATATAAATACAGCGATCTACAGGAGAGTTCACAAACTCACAATCTTTTAATGCTTGCTCAAATACCTCAAACCAGCATCTAGCGGCTTGTTTGAGCCCGTAAATTGCCTTGTTCAATTTACATACGTTATTACCATTGCATGGTATACTTTGAGGAAGTCTCATGTATATCTCCTCTTTTAACGTACCATTTAAGAAAGCTGTTTTAACATCCATTTGATGGATTTTCAAGTTATATTGTACTGCCAAAGAAAGTATAAATCTGAAACTTGAAATTCTAGCTACAGGGGCAAATGTTTCTTCATAATCTATTTGGTATCTTTGGGTAAATCCTCTTGCTACTAATCTAGCTTTATATCTAATCGGATTTCCCAATTCATCATGTTTAACAGAAAATACCCATCTGCTATCTACAATATTTTTATTCTCAGGCATCTTTGTCAGTGTCCAGGTATTATTTATTTCATGAGCACTTAACTCTGTATTAATAGCCTCCTCCCAAAAAGATTTATCATTCCGATATTTAATTTCATCAAATGTATTTGGGACATCGTTAAAAATAGTATGAGCATTTAGTATACATTTGTTTAAGCTACTATCATCTTCATCATAAGATATTTGGGCCTTGCCTTTTAGTCTTTCACTTCTTCTCAATTCAATGCCGTCAGTTCTAACTAGATTCTTATCAGTGCCAGTTTCATTTGATTGTTCTGCTGTTTCATTTTCCCTACTATCATTCGGGTTGCTCGATTCCTTACTTTCATTCAGGAGATCAGCTAACTTTCTTTTCTTACTTTCATTCAGAAAATCAGTGTCCTTACTATCATTCGGGAATTGGGTGTTGTCATATTGCTTACTTTCATTCGGGAACTCAGTTTCTTTTATTTCCTTACTATCTTTCAGGAATACTGTTTCAGATTTAACAGATCTTGAGTTAACCATATTGGTTTCATCGACAACAACATCCCTTGCAACACTAAACTTATCCATAACAGCATCCCACAATCTAAAACCATTTGGCTCATAGCCCACAAGAATACTTTTATATGACTTATCGTCAAATTTCCTTTTCTTGTTTTTATTGTGCACATATACAGTTGCACCAAATACTTTTAAATGTTTTAAAATGGGCTTTTTATTATGCCACATTTCATATGGGGTCTTTGAGATATTACCAAGTGCTCTGCTTGGAATCCTATTAATTAAATAAGTTGCAGTTAATACTGCCTCACCCCAAAAGCTTTTATCGAGATTTGCACCGCTAACCATAGCACGAGCTTTCTCTGTAATTGTTCTTATCATTCTCTCTGATACACCATTTAATTGAGGTGTATGTGGTACTGTTAAATGATAAGAAATCCCTTTCAGAACACAGAACTGACGCATCTCATTTGAAAGATATTCTCTACCATTGTCAATGTACAAATTAACAATCTTTAAATTAAAATGAGCTTCACTTTTTGCTACAAAATCTTGAAACATATTAAATACATCTGACTTGTGTTTCATTAGGTAAGTGACACAATAATGTGTGAACTGATCAACAAAAATTACAAAGTAATTTTTGTCATCTAGGCTTACTGGAGTAATTGGTCCACAGACATCCGAGTGTATAATAAATAGTGGTCTTTTAATATAAGTCTTATCTTTAGATTGTTTGAAGGGTAATCTAGCTTGCTTTCCATTTAAACAGGGTTCGCAAATTTCTCCTGATAGCTCTAGATTATCTAAAAGACTATTATCACTAAACAGATTTTTTCTTTATTTCCAACAATTTGCCATTACTAATGTGGCCAAGCCTCTCATGCCATAATCGAAAATTATTTTTAAGTTTTGCATCTATATTATATGCTTGAAACTTTACAACAGGTATATTGTTCAACATACCTGCATTTTTGATAATCGTAACTCCATTTTTCGAAATGGTTACACCGCTCTTATCAAATTGGATGGACATTCCTGCCTCTTGCAGACGCTTCACAGACATTAGGTTACCAGCAGCCTCCTTACAATAGAGAACATCCTCCAGCGTTATCTTATGGTCGTTTTGTAGTCGCACAATACCACGTTTGGTAGCAAAGATAAATTCCCTTGTTTAGCCACAGCGATCTTAATTGGAGGTGTCAGCTCCATACAATCCGCGTATAGCGACTCATCGTTTATCAAATGGTCACTTGCACCGGAATCCAAAACAAAACCACACGACGTATCTTTGACGTCTCTTACCATAAATGCAATGCCGGCTGATGTTGCGGTTTGAGCTTGATTATTGTTTTCTTTGTTATTATTATTATTTAGTGATCTTTTATAGCTATAACAATCCTTCTTTATATGACCTTCTTTGCTACAGTGGTGACATTTAATCCTATTATTTTGCTTTCCTTTGAAAGTATTTTGCTGATTATTGAATCTCTTTTTAAAGGAACGATTTTTAAAAACATTATTTTTCTTTTGAGCAATCACGCTCATTACTTTTTTTACTAGTATCATTATTTTCATTTTTAATTTTGACTTCCTGATCTAGTAATCTAGTTTTAACAAATGCTAATGTTAAATTTTCGTCCGATAAAGTCTCTATTGCAGTCACAATGCCATCGTACGATGAAGGCAATGTTATTAACAAGTGAGAGACCTTATCCATCTCATCTAACTTTGCTCCTGCAGCTAACAACTCACTCAACATATCATCAACAATAATAAAATGTTGCAATAGTGGCATCTCACTTGGCAATTTAAGGCACAACAAACGTTTTCGCAAAGCTAACTGCGATGCCAGGCTTTTTCGTTCATAAACGGCGTCCAAATTCTTCAAAATCTGACGCGCCGTAACGTCGCCGGTCGCGAAACTAAGAAATGAGTCACTAAGGTACTCTATGATCGTACTCTTGGCACAATGCTCTGCCTTCTTCCAAGCGTCATCCACCTCAGCAGGCACTTCATCATTAATCACCTTTAGTACGTCTAATTCTGACAATAAAGCTTTAATTCTGAATTTCCAAAAAACATATTTGTCGCCACTGAACGGCTTTATATTTCTCTTTGCCTTTTCAATTCCCTCACGCACACACTCACAGACACAGAAAAATTTGCAGACGCAAGCGGATATACACGTGCTTAATGCAAAAAGAATTTCACCATAAAATGAAAAATATGCCACTACACTATCAAACTCAGTTTTGAACTAATTATTTATTGGGCATGGACTGGGCCCATAACCTGTTGTAAATTAGTGTTTAATTAAATAGTCACTTGATATTTATACTTTTAAATAATATTTTATTTCACACCGCAACACCAAACCACATGCACATTAGGCAGATCAAACAGGAAGAGAGAGAAAACGGAAACGTGTGTGACCGTATCTTATTTCGATAATAATACATTTCGGTATTTTGGTCTAAGTTATTTTTGTATACTAGAATAGGGCTATTCCAACAGTACGTTTCGACGTAAACAACAACGAACAGTATTTATCTTGTATAGACGTATATTCAAAATTCGCATCACTTATAAAAACAAAGAGTAGAGATTGGTTAGAGGCGAAACAAGCACTTCGCCCTCGTAGCGTTGCGCTCTTGCTCTTCGTTGATCGTCGTGTTTGCCATTTCGCCACCTCGCTAATTCGCCGCCTTCTTCATCTGTAATCGTTGCAAAAAACCAATCCCACATTCGGCCATTCTGACTAAGCTTTCGACCCGAATGCTCCATCGTCATCGCTGTCATCGTTGCCAATCGGCCATGGCTTCATATATTCCGCGCACGTTGCAGAATTCTTTGGTCCAACGTTACTTTTTGGACATCATAGGCGTTGTTGTACTTCACCTTTACAACTTTATAAGGCCCCAAAAATTTGGGTTTCAGCTTTAGGGAACTACCAAACTGGGTACGTTTAATAGCTATTAGGTCGCCAATATCATATCGTCTTGCTTGCTTGCGTCGAAGATTGTAGTCCTTCTTGTTCTCGCTCCTTTAGCCTTTATTCGTAACTTGCTGCGTTCTTCATTGAAAACTGCTACGGCCTCTTTGTTTATCAAGTCTCGTATCTAAAGATCATCTTTCGTTCTCATTTTAACACCAACCAGTAGCTCAAAAGGCGTCGTATTAATGCTTCTGGTAAATGTTGAGTTGATCGCCTGTTGCACTCTGTTGACATTGCGATACCATTTCGTGGGGTCATCGACACTTAGCTTTGAGAGTACTGAAATTATAATAGAATTTAGTCGCTCAACCTGTCCGTTTACCCTTGGCAAGCCAGTAGTCGTCTTCACTAGCTTTATTCCCTCGTCTTAGCAATATTTCACAAAGTCTTGCGATGTGAATGCCGAGCCTCTATCCGAAATAATGAATGCTGGGTTGCCAAAGTTAACACTTTGGTTGCTGAGATTCACAATCACCTCGTTTGCTGTGGTTGACTTCGTGGGATAGAGCCAGCAAAATTTTGAAAAAGAATCGATTTCGGCCAAAATGTGTTTGTAGTCTTTATGCGTTGACTCCAGCGGACCCAAAAAGTCAATATGGTAGGTAAGCAATGGGACGTCTTCTTTCTGGAGCGGGTGTAGTAATCCTTCATGCTTGCCTCGTTTGCGATCCGTTAAAATGCATGGAATACAGCACTCGATATATTTTTTAATCTTGTCTTCAACGTGTGGTATAAAAAATTCTCTGCAGATTAACTCCTTTGTCTTCTTAGCAGCAAAATGACCTCTGTCATGGGCACTGCTAATGACTCGCTTTTGCATTTCGTTTGGCACTACTACCAGCTCATCGTCACCTACAAGTTTGTACAGCACACCTCTTTTTAAAAAGTAGTCATCGCTTAGAACCTCTTTGATGGCTCTTATCTTCTCGTCGCGTGCTTGCGCATCCTTCAAAGCAGTACTTATGCTATCTTCTTTTATGAGCATCACTGGATACCGGCTGAGTGCATCGACATGCTTCATTCTCACGCCAGATCGATGTTCAACTGTATAGTTATATTCTTGTAGAAAAATAATCCAGCGGGCCACCCTGGTGCATAAGCTTTGTTTTTCTAAAGTTTTCGTAAAAGCGTTGCAGTCTGTTACCAGTTTAAAATGAATGCCTAACAAACACACCCTAAACTTAGTCAAAGCTTCGATGACTGTCAATATTTCTAACTCATAGCTGCTGTATTTACGCTGTGCATCTGTGGTCTTTTTTGACATAAAATACACAGGATGCAGTTGACCATCGTCGACGTTCATCTGTAATAAAACTGCTCCGAATCCATCAATAGACGCATCTGTATGCACTTCCGTCTCGTAAGCCTGATTATAAATACTTAAAACAGGGTTCTCAGTTAGTAACTTTTTCAAAATATTAACTGCATTCTCTTCGTCCAAATCAACTCTAAATTTAGCGTTTTTCTTTGTCAACTCATTTAAAGGTCTAGCTATTCCTGCGTAATTTGGTATAAACTTTCTGAAATAACCCGTCAGGCCCAAAAAACTTTCTATTTGCTTAATAGTTTGTGGCATCTTGAATTTGGATACAGCTTCGATTTTCTCTGGTGAGGGGTAAATTTTGCGATTTTCAATAACATGTCCCAGAAATTGAATGCGCGTCTTCAGAAAATTGCATTTTTTCAAATTAAGCTGCAGACCATAATCTTTGCACGTCGCAATAACTTCCTTCAAGTTTTGTACAGCGTCTTGTTCCGTCTTAGCGGGGATAATAATATCATCTACATAGGGCAATGCAATTCCTCTGCGTGACAGATCCCGAAATATCGCATTAACGTGGCGCTGAAAAACGCCTGGCGAATTTGAAAATCCAAAGGGTACTTTCAAAAACTGATATTGTCCTCGGTGTGTCACCAATGACGTATATTTTCTGCTGGGTTCAGCAACTGGTACGTTGAAAAATCAGTTTTTCAAATCGATTGTACTGAATATTTTTGCCTCTTGCAGACGATCCAACTGGTCCTCAATGAGCAGTAATGGGAAATGGTCTTTAACAATTACCTTGTTAATTCTGCGATAATCTACACACAGCCTTACAGAACCGTCGTGCTTTTTTACGAGTACTATGTGACTTAAACTCGGATGTTGACTCTTCAATTATGTCATTCTCAAGCCATTCTTTAATCTGTTCGTCAACAATACGCGCTTCCGAAAAAGCTAGTCTGCGTGGACGTGAGAAAATTGGCGATTCATCATTTAGCACAATACGCATTTCTACATTTGTTGTTTTTGTTTTGACCGGTTCATAGTTCGAAATTAGCTCACGCACCTTTTGCTTGGCATCTTCACTCGCAGCCTCGTTAATGTCAAACAGCTCATTGTCCACTTCAACACAAATGTTTAGAATATTTTGTTAGTTATTTCTTTTATTTTTTTCGCACTTGTAAGCCATTACAATTAAAAACAATCTCTGCTTGTAAACATAGCTGTTCTCCGATAATTAATTGTATATCAAGAAATTTTATTGGAACGACGTAAAAATCTAACAAATAATCCTCTTCATCAATCAGAATTTGTTGCTTAAATTGTTCAAGTGGTTTTATTTTATTGGAGTCGCAGTCACTCCCGAAGCTTTCCAGCTTCGGCTTTCCAATATCAAAATAAAAATCTTCCCATATTGAATTTACTACCCGTATCGAATAACGCCGTACACTTTTTATTTGCTATATAAACTTCTTTGCTGGTCAAATCGTTTTTTAGAAATCAAACTGCACGTGTTCGTATTTAAAACATTTTTGTCAATTTTTTCGCACTCTTTGG
Source organism: Zaprionus kolodkinae (assembly GCA_018901885.1). Taxonomy (NCBI): domain Eukaryota; kingdom Metazoa; phylum Arthropoda; class Insecta; order Diptera; family Drosophilidae; genus Zaprionus; species Zaprionus kolodkinae. The sequence continues at coordinate 15,256 of JAEIFM010000315.1, read as the reverse complement.
AAATATGTCCGTACTGATTACATTTGTAACACTTTCTGCCTTTTTCTTTATTCTGGCAGTTATTTAACACATGCCCTTTTTCACCACAGTTGTATCATTTCACCTCTTTTTTTCGCGTCTTTGTTCTGATTTTGATATTGTTTTGTTTTGTATTGATATTGTTTTGTTTACACTTTTTTCGTCGATGCGGTCAATTAAATACTGTATGAAAGCGTCATCTGCAATTTTACCTCTAGAAGCATTTGGCACTACTATCAGCTCATCGTCACCTACAAGTTTGTACAGCACACTTCCTTTTAAAAAGTAGTCATCGTATACTTTATTTTCATTGCTTAGAACTTCTTTGATGGCTCTTATCTTCTCGTCGCGTGCTTGCGCATCCTTCAAAGCAGTACTTATGCTATCTTCTTTTATGAGCATCACTAGATACCGGCTGAGAGCATCGACATGCTTCATTCTCACGCCAGATCGATGTTCAACTGTATAGTAATATTCTTGTAGAAAAAGAATCCAGCGAGCCACCCTGGTGCATAAGCTTTGTTTTTCTAAAGTTTTCGTAAAAGCGTTGCAGTCTGTTACCAGTTTAAAATGAATGCCTAACAAATGCACCCTTAACTTAGGCAAAGCTTCGATGACTGCCAATATAATATTGTTTTGTTTACACTTTTTCGTCGATGCCGTCAATTACATATTGTACAAAAGCGTCATCTGCAATTTTACCTCTAGAAGCAATATCTTTCATTCTATAAAAGTACTCGAAAACACACTCGTTGTTGCCACGTTTCGTTTGCGCGAGTTGCTCGTGAACTAGCTTGCTGCTGACACTTGACTTAAATTCGGATAGCAATGCTACTTTGTCGTTTTCTGTAAATACGTTGCGCCTGGTATTCATCTCGTCTGCTCCTTGTACATTTTCATCACTTCTTTCAGCGTTCGTTGCTCTGTTCGGCGTCTGGAACACAACGTTTTCTGCTTCACCGTCTGTTTCATCGTCTGTTTCGTCTTCGTCGACTGCGGTTGACGCCAGAAAACTGTTCTTCTTCAAGTTGCGGAAAATGTGTATAGGCCTCTGTACCCTATGCCTAGCACGTTACATATTGACACAAGGTCAGCCTGCCTTAAATTATCTTCTGCGTATTCTTTCTTTGCACCATATCTCTGGTCATTTTCGGCAAAATCGAAACCAGTAAATTCCCGTAGTCTTTGACGATTACTTCTGTCTCCCTCACTCTCGAACACAAACTTATGCAGTGCAGCAATGCGCTCTTTCTTACTTGAGCGTAAACTAGCACTTATGAAATTATTTAAACACGCCATTAGAGTAAAAAAAAATTTCGTCTGTACTTTTTTGTTTAACACGGTCAACTATTGTTTAATATCATCAATTTCGTTCACTTATGTCAATACCGTTCACATTTGCTCAATCCCGGTCGAGCGCCCAAAATGTGGGGTTTTATTATTATTATAATATAGGTTTTATTTGAAATTTTTAACAAATAATATAGGATATTGAAATTAATCGTCACCGTCGTCGTATTGTTGTCGCTCTCGTAGCCACAAAGGCAGAACGCTCAACCTATTTCTTCTCCGAGCAAACAACAACTCTTCTTCGTAAAGCACTTCGCCCTCGTATCGTTGCGCATTTGCTCTTCGTTGATCGTCGTGTTTGCGAATTTGCCACCTCGCTAATTCGCCGCCTTCTTCATCTGTAATCGTTGCTCTTCTCATAATCGTCGTTGTTATCGTTATCGTCGTTGTCTAGGGATCAGCTGTTTCATACTACTGGGATTAGGGTAAACAGCCAAATACCAATCCCACATTTATTATAAAAGCAAATTTAAAAAGAAAAAGAAAGTTAATGACAGCAAATACTTACAGCAAACCGACACCTCCATCAACGGACTTATAGTTACCAAATAACTTGTATTGCAAAACAAACTACAAAAGGAAAACTCGAAATCAACTCAATAGAAAACAATCGAGGATTTATCTTGTTCGAATCTGGAAAAATCCCCATAACCCTTACGCATCACTGTCTCACAATGAATATTACAGAAATTGAAGTAACATTTAATAGTATAATTAAACAATGTCAAGAATTTAAAAACGTTACTTAAATTAAATATAAAATCGAAAATGGAAAAAGAAATGAATGGCATATGGATCTCAAAACGAAACAAACGAGTACTGGTTAACTTCGTAGGTTCCACATTAAAATATCTTTTTGGCACACAAGACGAAGACGACAACAACATATTGAACAACTATCATAAGACACAGTACAGGTCAGCACTCTAAACCACGTTATTGAAAGTCTCAATAATGGCATAGAAATACCTAACACCCAGTCCAATTCTTTGAAAAAGTACAAAAAATTAATCTATTAATATTTAATATTGAAAATTCTACCGAATATATCGAGGATATTGAAATGGGTTCACAACTAACACGACTAGGAATATTTAATCCCAAATTACTTAAACACGACAATATTGGCAACGTTAACTAAAAAAATCTGATAAATATAAAAACTTGGTATAACGTAGCTATTCATAATTTCCTATTAATATAATTGAACAACCAACTTTCATAATTGCACCTTACCCCAACAATAATGGCCAAATTATTAACGAAAATATTGAAGGTAAATTCTATTTACATAACAACTATGTTCTAAATACGCTAACAAAGAATATTGTCAAAGACCATTGCATAGATAACATAATAAAACACGAAACACCAACTTGTACTTTTCAAAAATATCGTAAACAATCTTATCTTCAACACATTAAACCAAATAAGCTTGTAACCTGGAATATGACAAGAGAAAAACTTTATCACAATTGTAACGGTCAAGAGATTTATATTGAAAATAATAAAATAATAATAAATAATATTTGATTTAGTTTTAATTTACATATTTTACTTTAACATGAAATGTAAAACAGCGCCACACAATATGATTATGTATGTAAAACTGCTAACAAAAATATTGAAAAAGAAACAGAACCAAAAACAGAAATAGTTATATTCAATTATATCCAGAAATAATCGCTTGAGGATAAGCTAATATGTAAAAGGTGGATGAGTGACATATTCATTCTTCATATAAAAAAGCTAAAGCCGATCTTTTGAAAAGCTTCACTGTTCAAAAGCTTCATAGATATTATTCACCCAAGACACCAACCACTTAACGATAACAAGCTTAATGATCCGATAAACAAAAATGTAAAGCTTAAACTTAAAAGGTTTATGTTAATCCTCTGTAAAAGGTTTGCTGGACCAAAAGAATACATTTGGCAATTTGTTCATAACTGACGTCTGGTGAAAACAATATCATATTATAAAAAATAATTTTTCTTATTAAACCTATCAACTAAAAAGTTAATTTTGTATTCGTGCTCATGATCACTAGTCAAGTCGATCTAGTCTGTCCGTCGGTCTGTTCTAGTGAGCGCCTGATTCTTGCTGTTAAGAAAACTAGAGACTCAAAATTTCGCATGTAGATAAATTCGATATAAATATAAAAGTTTGTGAGGCGTTGCCTGCTCGCAATCCAATTGGTTACGTGTGTTCGTAAGATTAAGATGGCATCTTTGTCGGGCATTTTACAGTTTCTGTTATGTTTAAGTGCGTTATTCAGCTGACTGTTAATCATAAATACTGTGGTTCGTGTTGTGACGCCGCATGAAGCGACGCCACATTTATAATTTAAGTTAACATATAAGAAACAAAAGACAAGATATCTTTAAGCCCGGCATACCCCGTAGTTAGTTGAATACGAAAGCATAGGCATAGGCAAAGGCAAGGGCGTAGACAAAACATGCGAAACAGGGCAAGAAACATAAGAAACCCCCGGTCACTCGGCACCCATGCCTAGTAACGGTGCCTGGGTACCCAGAGCTCGCGCACACACAAGTAACGGTGCCTCGGTACCCAGAGCTCGCGAACACACAAAGTAACGGTGCCTCGGTACCCAGAGCGCGTGCACAGACCAGCAGCGACGCTAAGCAAGGCAGCGACGCTAAGCAAGGCAGCGACGCTGGGCAAGCGAACGGCGCCGTGCAGGCAGCGAAGTGCAAGCAGAGCCGCAGCAGCCAGGCAAGATCGGCCGAAGGCAGCGGCGTCGGTCGAAGGCAGCGGCGACAGACAAGCAGCGGCGACAGGCAAGCAGCGGCGACATGCGAGCAGCGGCGACATGTACGCAGCAGCGGCGACATGTTCGCAGCAGCGAAAAGGGAAGTCGCGAAATTAGGCCAAGGAGAGTTGATCCCGAGCAGCCAGCAGAGTAGGCAGCAAAGTGCTCCCTCTCAATGAAATACCAAGTGAAACAAAAGTAATTAACAGTGCCAAGTCCTGCCAAGTGCCAGCCCAAGGACCCCAAAAGGACGAAACAACATGAATCCTGTCGCAGGAGAGTCAAGGTGAGCCGAAGTAAATATAAAACAATGAGAGCGCAGTTAGAGCTAGCGTAAATGGTGCGAAGTAGGAAGTAGGCAGGGACTAATTAAAATAAGCTTAGAGATCGAAGAAAATCCAGTGAATAAAAAAACCATGTTAAATATTAACGAAATTTCCCTGCAGTGATTATTTAAAAATAATATACCCGGTGTTACATTCTGCCTCTCTAGGGTAGGCAAAAGTGTCGTGTCCGTGTGTGTGCCGTTGTATTAGCAGAGTCGCGCTTTCTGGTATGCCGGTGCTCCGCTGGCCAGTAAGCGAGCCTGCGTGTACACACGCATAGTTCGTGTCGTGAGTGAACGTCAGTTGGCGAGTGGGTGCGTGAGCGTGTGCTTCAGCAGGTTGCGGCGTGGTGGAATACACCACCGAGCGACTTGTGGGAGCGCAGGCGAGAGTACCTGCGGTCACGGGCATTCTGCACAACCAACGGCCGATCGCGAGTGTCGTGCGTGAAACGTTAGTTGGCAAGTAGGTGTGAAACGTGTACCCTAACGAGTTTGCGGCGTGGTGCAATACACCACTGAGCGGCTCGTGGGGGTAGAAGCAAGAACACCTGCGGTCACGGGCGTTCTGTACGACCACCGATCGACCGTGAAGGGGGCACCGTGAGCGAGCGATAGTTGGCAAGCGAGGTGCGAAGAGCGTGCACTTTACCTAGTTGCGGATGGTGGAATACACCAACGAGCGACTTAGGAAGTGCAAGCGGAAAACACCCGCGGCCACGTGCGTTCCTCACGATAGGCCGCCAACTCGGCACGCGTGACACGCGACACATGCCCGTGAGCCTCGAAAGGACCGCGTGGTGGCGGAGACCATTACCACGTGGTTAGCAAACGAGCACACGTACATTGTGTGGGTTATGCCCATAAGCCGATACCCTGTAAACGACCCATGGAGGTCCGACCTGCTAGTAACCTCTTTACTAAAGTCATAGAAAGTCCTAGTATTTATAAATTTTCTGTAAAGACCCTGGCTAGACCTCTGATATGTACCCCAGCCTGAGAAAGCATCCTTACAGATGGCGCCCGAGCAGGGACTACTATGACTAGACATTTAGTTTTGAGAATTTTCGTGGACTAAAGACCCACGTAGCAAATTTATGCAGGGTATAGCAGGCAGGCACAAGATCCACATTACAAGTTTCACACATGGTACTCGTAGCAAAGAATAGACATAGACATCGATGCATGCATAGGAATCATAGTTTTCTCATATCAGTCGTAGGACAGGTTCCACACGTGTCTACGACTACTGCGCATACTGACGTGGGCGCAAACTTTGACCTTGTGATTTTATTTTTACACGGCTTAACCATTTCTTCCTGCGCCGGCGCAGCCTGAGCGGCGACACCGCTCAGGCAACTTGTATATAAGACTCGGTACCGAATACCGAGGGAGTCAGTCGCGTCCGGACCCGCAAGTAGTCAACATCGGTGACAAATAAATTTTCGTTTAAAAAAAAAAAAAAAAAAAAAAAAAAAACACAAACAAAATTTCCTGACAATACCGCGAGATACCCAGCAGTGAACAAGATCGTGAAAACAAAGACTAAGTTAAAACGAGACAAAGTTAAAACAAGACTAAGTTAAAACAAAGACTAAGTTAAAACAAGACTAAGTGAAACAAGACCAAGTGACGCACGTCACACCTACCTCGCGAGCAATTTTTTTTTAAAAACAAGTGAAAAACAGATTCAACAAACTCGTCCAACATGGGAACACGCTGGATCGCGTTCCAAGGAAGAGCGAGCTGCAACTCATCCTAAAGGAGTTCGGACTGGACACAAGTGGTACAGTGGAGGAGATGCGGAGCCGGCTGGTGGCTTTCGCCAATCAGGAGGATCTGTCAAAGGAACAGCTGCAACGACTCATGGAGCTAGAGGCTAGCTTAGGCAATGCAGTTACGCCGGAGCTGAAATCGCCTGGAGCATGCTCACGCGACACCTCACCGGCGCCGATGGAAGATGACACACAGATCTTCATCCCCATACCAAGCTTGGAAGCTAGACGGGCAGCGAGTCCTTCGAGGAGCACGGCCATCCGGCACATCCCACCCGTTCCAGCGACTATTGCGGCACTTCCAGCCGGAAGTAGGACCAGCGAACCGGGCCACCGATGGATAGCCCCATACGAGCTGGCCGATCGAGTACGGAAATGGGGCGTAGCTTTCAACGGCGACGCTACAGATCCGTGGGGGTTCATCGAGCAGCTGGAGGAGAAGGCGGCACTGTACAGCATCGACCCACAACAATTACCACAGGCGGTAGCGAACGTGCTGACGGGCCAAGCAGAGGACTGGTTCAGGGTCAACACCCTTTACCAAGTCACCTGGGACGAGTTCAAACAGGAGTTTATGGAGTTCTTCCTTCCACCGCGCTATTTTCAACGACTGGAGGACGAGATCAGGAGCCGAGCCCAACGCCGAGGAGAACGATTTCGGGACTACGCCCTGGCACTAAGGCTGATGATGCGACGCGCGAAGTACACCCCGGAGCAGGAACTGGACCGAATTTATGACAACATGATGCCGGAGTATCAATTGTTTACCCGCCGACACGAGTTCCGAACGCTGGCTCAGCTGAGCAAACTTGTGACCACGTACGAGACCACTAAGGAGCTGCAACGCCAAACGACGAGCCAAGGTGACCGACGGAGGGAGAATCCGAAGCCACCGAACCCGCCAGTGACGACCAGCGCACCGCCAACAACACTGGTACCCACAGCAGCGACAGCCACGCCGTACCCGACACCCATAGGGGCTACAAAGGGCGACCTGCAGCGCGTGTGCCACAATTGCGCTCAACCCGGGCATCTACAGGCGGACTGCCGAAATAGCCGCGTGTGGTTCTGCTGGGACTGCGGTAGACACGGTGTACGCACGGTAGACTGTTGTCGACGACCCACGTCGGGAAATGCTGCGCGTCTTCAGCCGATGGGGAACAACATGGAGACGCCGCACCGCAGTTCCCAGGAGTAGCACCTCTGAGGTGCGGTAATGGACGTGTCATCGCGAATGTTCGGATCGAGGGTATAACAACGGACGCCACGATCGACACGGGAGCCACACGCAGTTTTATCAGCGAGCGTATGGCGGCCAGGCTGAGCACACCAGAGAACGAGCGAGCAGCACTTATCCGGATCAAGCTGGCGGATGGATCATCACGAGCCGTGACTCGAGCCTTGCGGGTGAGGATCCAGCTGGGCGAGAGAGAGACGACAGTACCTATGCTGGTACTGCCCGTCATTTTGGACGACGTGATTCTGGGAATGGATTTCCTGTGCGGCGTCGAAGCGACTCTCAAGTGCGGCCGAGCAAAGTTACGTTTGCAAAGCACACTTGAAGAGGCAGCACCGACGCTCGGGACATCCCACGGAGCGACGGAGGACGCGGTGGCCCAAGACAGCGACAAGGTCACGGGCTTACCACCGATTTGTCCCGTCGCACGGCAGAGGAATCCGTTTAGGCAGCCCAGAGCACGAGAGGACACGAGAGAGGGCCCACGAGACACCGAGAGACAGAGCAGGACACACGAGGAAGGACAACGAGACACCGAGAGACAGAGCAGGACACACGAGGAAGGACAACGAGACACCAAGAGACAGAGCAGGACACAAGAGGAAGGACAACGAGACACCGAGAGACAGAGCAGTACACGAGAGGAAGGACAACGAGACATCAAGAGACAGAACCGGATACAAGAGGAAGAACAACGAGGCAGCGAGGAACAATCTAGGACACCGGCGAAGGCGCAGCAAGGCACCGAGCACCGGCGAAGCACAGAGGAACCAACAGGAGCACGAGCAGAAATACATCAACGAGACACAGAGACCAAGCGAAGACGCCGTGGGAGACGGCCCAAGACCAGCCACGCCGCCTTGCGGGGCGTCGAGGCACCTGGAACAAGGGTAGCTACGGACGAAGAACAGGTGGAGGCCTTTCTACAGTCCGAGCTAGCCAAGTTCGACGGATTGATGGGGGTGTCGCCCATTGCGGAGCACACCATCACTATGCGGGATGCGTACCCCATCAAGCAGAGGTACTACCCGAAGAATCCGGCCATGCAGAAGATCATCAACGAGCAAGTTGATGAGCTTCTGCGAGATGATAGGATCGAGCCATCGAGGAGCCCATACAGTGCACCGATTGTACTTGTGGGGAAGAAGACAGGAGAGATGCGGATGTGCGTGGACTATCGCCAGCTCAACGCGAAATCCATCCCGGACGCCTACCCGTTGCCACGGATCAACCACATCCTGGAGAAACTCAAGGACGCGAAGTACATATCTTCGCTGGACTTGAAGAGCGGGTATTGGCAAATACCTATGGCCCGGGACAGCAAGGAGTATACCGCGTTCACAGTGCCTGGCAGAGGACTTTTTCACTGGAAGGTGATGCCGTTCGGACTACATTCGGCCCCGGCTACATTTCAGCGGGCTTTGGATGGAGTCATCGGACCAGACATGGAGCCGCACGCGTTTGCGTACCTCGACGATATCGTCGTAGTAGGACGCACCCTCCAGGAGCATCTGGATAACCTACGAGAGGTGTTCCGAGGCTTCGGAACGCGAACTTGCGCCTGAATAAGGCCAAGTGCAGCTTCTTTCAAAAGAGCATCATCTACCTGGGGCACCAGGTCAGCGAAGGTGGAATCCACACCGATCCCAGCAAGATCGCAGCGATAAAGGAACTCCAGCCGCCAACGACTGTCAGGGAGTTACGGAGATGCTTAGGCATCGCTTCCTGGTACCGGAGATTTGTGCCGAACTTCGCCACCCTGGTACAACCCATGTCGTCGTTGTTAAAGAAGGGCAAGCGATGGGTTTGGAGTGAGGAACAACAGCTAGCGTTCGAGGCTTTAAAGACGAGTCTCACGCAAGCACCAGTTTTAGCATGCCCGGACTTCGCTGAGCGCTTCACACTCCAGACAGACGCGAGCGACATCGGACTAGGAGCAGTGCTGACCCAACAGATCCAGGGAACAGAACGCGTCATCGCATACGCAAGCCGACGCCTCTCAGTAGCCGAAAGCCGTTATTCGACTACGGAGAAGGAGTGCCCGGCCATTGTGTGGGCGATAAGGAAACTGCGATGTTACTTGGAAGGTTACGAGTTCGACGTAGTCACGGATCACCTGGCGTTAAAATGGTTAAACTGCATCGAGAACCCTACTGGACGGATTGCGCGCTGGGCGTTAGAGCTACAACAGTTCCGCTTCAACGTGCATTACCGCCGCGGGGATCAAAACATCGTAGCCGACGCTTTGTCCAGACAGCCCTTGGAGACTCTACAACAGGTCATTCAGGAGAGCCCACCCTGTGCGTGGACAACCCGGATGCTGGAGTTAACCGAGAGGGAACCCGAGAAGTACCCAGAATACTTAAGGGAGAACGACCAGCTCTATCGACGAGGAGGCTTTCGCCCAGACGACGAGGATTACACACCTTGGAAGTTGTGCGTGCCGAAACCACAACGCCAACGGGTGTTACAGGAATGCCACGACCAGCCCACAGCCGGACATCAGTGGGTACGGAAGACCCTAAATAGGATTCGCCAGCGATATTTCTGGCCAGGCCTCTTCCGGGACGTAGCACGTTACGTACGGAAGTGCGAGACCTGCCAGAAATTGAAAATTAGTCAACTGAAACCTCCGGGACAGATGCACACCCGGCAAGTACATGCACCCTTCGACGTGCTCTGTGCAGACTTCGTGGGACCACTCCCGCGCTCTACTCACGGGAATACCATGTTGCTGGTATTTTTCGACGCCTTTTCGAAGTGGGTGGAGCTGGTGCCCTTGCGCAAAGCAACGGCAGCACACCTGATGAGCTCGTTCCGAGAACGAATTTTGGCCAGGTTTGGAGTGCCGAAGATGCTAGTCTGCGACAACGGAACGCAGTTCACAAGCCGAGCTTTCGCGACATTTTGCAAACAGTTGGGCATGACTCTGCAGCACACCGCGCCGTACACCCCGCAGCAGAACCCCACGGAGAGAGTAAACAGGACCGTGAAGACCATGGTAGCACAGTACCTGGGCGACCAGCAGCGAACGTGGGATGAACGCCTACCCGAGATCAGCCTGGCGATCAACACCAGCGCCTCGGACACCACCGGATTTAGCCCAGCGTACCTCGTACAAGGACGCGAGCCTCGTTTGCCGGGAGCCCTCTACGAGGAGGTGACGCCTGTCATACGGGCGGAATCACGGATGCCCGAGGAGAAGGAGCAACACCTGCAGGACGTTTTCAAGATCGTCGCCGAGAATGCGCAGCAAGCAAGCGCAGAACAAGGAAAACACTACAACCTACGCCGCCGAGAGTGGAAGCCGGCCATCGGCGACTTCGTACTACTGAGACAACATCATTTGTCGAAGGCAGCCGATGGATTCGCCGCCAAGTTGGCACCCCGCTACGATGGACCTTACCGGGTTTTGAGTTACATCTCACCCGCGATTCTACGCCTCCAAGACGTCGGAACGAAGAAGAGACGCCGTGCTGGATTGGCCGATCTGAAGGCTTTCCACGGAGAGGAATCGACCAACGAAGGTTAACGGATACCGGGTGGGGTAGGCTTCCACTAAACTTCTAAGTGTAACCATAATGATCCTGACATACATGTAGTTATAAGATAGTAGAGTTTCACGTTTCGCACCATTAGGGCCCGATAGGAGTTAGAAAACAAAACCCACAAGTATTACTAAGCAACCTTTGTAAATTTATAGCCCCGAGTCGGATCGCGAATGGCGCATGCTGGTCCAGCGATCAACGGGAGAAGGCACGCGTCCACCTTATTCCTCGGTGAAGTAAGGGGGAGGGTGTGACGCCGCATGAAGCGACGCCACATTTATAATTTAAGTTAACATATAAGAAACAAAAGACAAGATATCTTTAAGCCCGGCATACCCCGTAGTTAGTTGAATACGAAAGCATAGGCATAGGCAAAGGCAAGGGCGTAGACAAAACATGCGAAACAGGGCAAGAAACATAAGAAACCCCCGGTCACTCGGCACCCATGCCTAGTAACGGTGCCTGGGTACCCAGAGCTCGCGCACACACAAGTAACGGTGCCTCGGTACCCAGAGCTCGCGAACACACAAAGTAACGGTGCCTCGGTACCCAGAGCGCGTGCACAGACCAGCAGCGACGCTAAGCAAGGCAGCGACGCTAAGCAAGGCAGCGACGCTGGGCAAGCGAACGGCGCCGTGCAGGCAGCGAAGTGCAAGCAGAGCCGCAGCAGCCAGGCAAGATCGGCCGAAGGCAGCGGCGTCGGTCGAAGGCAGCGGCGACAGACAAGCAGCGGCGACAGGCAAGCAGCGGCGACATGCGAGCAGCGGCGACATGTACGCAGCAGCGGCGACATGTACGCAGCAGCGGCGACATGTACGCAGCAGCGGCGACATGTTCGCAGCAGCGAAAAGGGAAGTCGCGAAATTAGGCCAAGGAGAGTTGATCCCGAGCAGCCAGCAGAGTAGGCAGCAAAGTGCTCCCTCTCAATGAAATACCAAGTGAAACAAAAGTAATTAACAGTGCCAAGTCCTGCCAAGTGCCAGCCCAAGGACCCCAAAAGGACGAAACAACATGAATCCTGTCGCAGGAGAGTCAAGGTGAGCCGAAGTAAATATAAAACAATGAGAGCGCAGTTAGAGCTAGCGTAAATGGTGCGAAGTAGGAAGTAGGCAGGGACTAATTAAAATAAGCTTAGAGATCGAAGAAAATCCAGTGAATAAAAAACCATGTTAAATATTAACGAAATTTCCCTGCAGTGATTATTTAAAAATAATATACCCGGTGTTACATTCTGCCTCTCTAGGGTAGGCAAAAGTGTCGTGTCCGTGTGTGTGCCGTTGTATTAGCAGAGTCGCGCTTTCTGGTATGCCGGTGCTCCGCTGGCCAGTAAGCGAGCCTGCGTGTACACACGCATAGTTCGTGTCGTGAGTGAACGTCAGTTGGCGAGTGGGTGCGTGAGCGTGTGCTTCAGCAGGTTGCGGCGTGGTGGAATACACCACCGAGCGACTTGTGGGAGCGCAGGCGAGAGTACCTGCGGTCACGGGCATTCTGCACAACCAACGGCCGATCGCGAGTGTCGTGCGTGAAACGTTAGTTGGCAAGTAGGTGTGAAACGTGTACCCTAACGAGTTTGCGGCGTGGTGCAATACACCACTGAGCGGCTCGTGGGGGTAGAAGCAAGAACACCTGCGGTCACGGGCGTTCTGTACGACCACCGATCGACCGTGAAGGGGGCACCGTGAGCGAGCGATAGTTGGCAAGCGAGGTGCGAAGAGCGTGCACTTTACCTAGTTGCGGATGGTGGAATACACCAACGAGCGACTTAGGAAGTGCAAGCGGAAAACACCCGCGGCCACGTGCGTTCCTCACGATAGGCCGCCAACTCGGCACGCGTGACACGCGACACATGCCCGTGAGCCTCGAAAGGACCGCGTGGTGGCAGAGACCATTACCACGTGGTTAGCAAACGAGCACACGTACATTGTGTGGGTTATGCCCATAAGCCGATACCCTGTAAACGACCCATGGAGGTCCGACCTGCTAGTAACCTCTTTACTAAAGTCATAGAAAGTCCTAGTATTTATAAATTTTCTGTAAAGACCCTGGCTAGACTGAGATATGTACCCCAGCCTGAGAAAGCATCCTTACAGTGTGGCGAGGGAAAAGGATAAATATGTTATTATAGCTTTTAAAATGGTCAAAAAAGGGTAAACTAACTTCTTGCAAATGTATGTAATAGGCGCGAGAAACCATGATATTGGAGTCGAGTTATATATATTCTCTCTCAGGATCACTAGCCAAGTCGACTGAGCCATCTACAACATATCTTAGCTATGTAAAAGCTGCAGACTTCAAATATTACATAAATTTTACTCTGTGTGACGTTAAACATTTAAACCATTTAACCTTAAACTGGGTGCATAATAAATCGGTCGATTTCAATCTTTGAAGTTTTGTGATATGATATAAGTTTTGAGTTATGAGCTAGATCCCGATCACATGTAGTGTGCTACCGGCCTAACCTCAGGACTGCATTTTACCTTTCGCATGGATGCGGAGACTCTGTCAAGTTTGACAGGAGATGGCAAGTTTGACGGAAGGTGACACTAGGTTTTTCTCACTTTTAACCCGACGCTCGAGCGAGTCATTTGTCAAGGAGAAGCTTGTTAAAAAAATCACTAATAAAATCAATTAAAATGTAAAGAACCAAGGTGATCCAGAACCAAGGGAGCAGAACCGCCGTTAGAAGCTGGAATGCGACTTTACTTAACTAGGTGAGGCTATGCGGCTGCGCGAGCCGAAATAACTTAGGCAAACAAGGTTTGCCTTAACTGGCGCCCGAGCAGTCTGAACTCTGACTACCGGTGGCAATGGCATATAAACAAATTATAAAATATAAACAAGAAAAACAAGTGGGTAAGGCTACAGTCGGGTGCCCGACAGTAGAATACCCTTTTCCCAATTTTCTAAATCCGTTACAAACGTGTAACCACTTTCATAGTTCCAAACAGAGAATTCTGCACAAATACTTCTAGTACATATAGCTTACTCGCTCGCACTCACGCAGCGACTCGCGTAAAGAGTAAAGCGACACGACGCAACGTCGACGTCGGCGTCAACTGCTCAAAGCAGCGCGTCGGCTGCTGCCGAACATTTGTACTGAAAACGTTGACTTGAATAACTTCTGTGTTATTAGTCCGATCGGATTGTAATTTGGAGGATATGTTCATATTGCATTTATGCTTTATGCATTCCAAAGTAAAACGTTATGGATTTAATACTTTGCTTAATAATCGCAAATAACCGATTTGCGGGGGCGGTGGGCGTGGCATCAAAAATTTGAGATAAACTTTATCTGCCTATGATTTACAGGAACCTTCATGCCAAATTTGGTATCTCTAGCTTTTTTAATAGCTGAGATCTGTTGTCTCATACAGACGGACAGACGGACAGACAGACGGACATGTCTCAATCGACTCGGCTAGTGATCTTGAGCAAGAATATATATACTTTATGGGGTCTGCCACGCCTCCTTATGCCTGTTACATACATTTTGCACAAAGTTAGTATACCCTTTTTTGACCATTTTCAATGGTCGAAGGGTATAAAAAGGCCGAGAAAGCTGCCCAGTAGATTGTGTGGAAACCGTACCATTAGTAGGCCAAGGCCAAAAAGGAAAAATACGGACCACCGCGCCCAGTACTAAGTTCGACTGCTCACTAAACTCGCTCGTCACTGTCGCTTCATACCCAAATTAATCAAACCGAAGCCATATTAAAAAAAAATATAACATAAACAAATATAAAAGAATGATAAACGAATATCGAAAAAACCATTGCCAACCAATAGTTTTTACTAAATTTTTCTAAAACACCATTCTTTTTCCCTATATCATAAGGAAAATCAAAAGAAAAGACAAAACCCATACACGGAAAAGAAACACTAATTGAAATCATAACTAATTGAAATCAAAGAAATTTCCGTGAATACCAGCAGGACATATTTTCGGCAGTACATATTTTCAGCAGTTCTGTCTGATTCTACAAACTCCGCTGCCCGTCTATTAAAGGAAATGGAGGTAGCTAGAGCCTTGTCTGAACATACGAGGGACAAGGCCCTTGACGTTTTTATTCGCGGAGTCGGTAACGATGCCTCTAGGTTACTAGTTATGCGTAGACCAAAGGATTTGCAGGAAGCCTACTTCTTTTGTAGGGAGTTGCAGGCGGTTGCTCCGAGAGAGGAGCTTCGTTTGCCCAGCCCACGCCACCGGCCAATTTTGCACCGAACACCCGA
>JAEIFM010000313.1:0-17736 GCA_018901885.1 Zaprionus kolodkinae | reverse complement strand
GCCTATCCGCTTATTTCTCCCCTTGCCCCCTAGATACCTGGTGACCTTCGCTGGTGCGTTCTCCTTCGAAGTACGCCTTCAGGTCGTTTAATCCGGCGTTGCGTGGTTGCTTCGTCTTAACCTCCTGCAGCCGTAAGATTGTAGGCGAAGTGTACATCAGTACTCTGTAAGGACCGTCATAACGAGGTGCGAGTTTGGCGGCAAATCCGTCGACTGCTTTCGACAAGTGATGTTGTCGCAGCAGGACGAGATCGCCGATGGCTGGCTTCCATTCTCGGCGACGCAGGTTATAGTGCCGTCCTTGGATCGCACTCGCTTGATGCGCATTCTCGGCCACGGTCTTGTGTACTTCCTGTAGGTGTCGTTCCTTGTCCTCCGGTGTTCTAGATTCCGTTCGGATGATTGGAGTCACTTCCTCGTAGAGTGCTCCAGGCAACCGCGGCTCGCGACCCTACGCCGGACTAAATCCAGTGGAGTCCGAGGCACTGGTATTTATCGCCAGGCTAATTTCGGGCAGGTGCTCGTCCCACGTCCTCTGTTCCTCGCCTAAATATTGCGCCACCATGGTTTTAATGGTGTGGTTCGCCCTCTCGGTAGGATTTTGCTGTGGTGTGTACGGTGCGGTGTGTTGTAAGTCCATGCCCAGTTGTTTGCAGAAATTCAAGAAGATCCGACTCGTGAACTGTGTCCCATTGTCGCAGACGAAGGTTTGGGGCACGCCGAACCTGACCAAAATTCGTTCCCGGAACGAGCGCATCAGGTGAATCGCCGTTGCCTTCCGTAATGGAACCAGTTCCACCTACTTCGAGAACGCGTCGAAAAATACCAAGAGCATGGTATTCCCGTGGGTCGAGCGTGGGAGTGGTCCCACGAAATCCGCGCACAGAACGTCGAAAGGTGCCTGTACCTGCCGGGTGCGCATCCGCCCTGGAGGTTTTTAGTTGACTCACCTTGAATTTCTGGCAGGTCTCGCATTTCTGAACGTATCGGGCTACGTCTCGAAAGAGCCCTGGCCAGTAGTAACGTTGACGGACCCGGTTCAGGGTTTTCCGTAATCCCTGATGTCCGGCGGCGGGTTGGTCGTGACACTTGCTAAGCACTCGCTGGCGTAATGGCTTCGGTACGCAAAGCTTCCACGGCGTGAATTCCTCCTCGTCAGGTCGAAATCCTCCTCGTCTGTAAAGCTGGTCATGTTTCTTGATGAATTCCGGGTATTTCTCGGGTTCCTTCTCCAGAAGATCCAGCATTCGGGTGATCCATGGACAAGGCAAGTTCTCCTGCGTGGCTTGCTGTAGCGTTTCTAATGGACGTCTGGACAACGCGTCCGCCACAACGTTCTGATCCCCCTGACGGTAATGCACGTTAAAGCGGAACTGCTGAAGTTCAGACGCCCAGCGCGCAATCCTTCCGGTGGGATTCTCGATGCTGTTCAGCCACTTGAGTGCCAGGTGGTCCGTGATGACATCGAACTCATATCCCTCGAGGTAACACCGCAACTTCCGAATTGCCCACACGATAGCCAAGCACTCCTTCTCTGTGGTGGAGTAACGGCTCTTGGCTCCAGAAAGGCGTCGACTCGCGTAATGACTCGTTCGGTGCCTTGTATCTGCTGAGTTAGTACCGCGCCAAGTCCAAGGTCGCTTGCGTCCGTTTGGAGCGCGAATCGCTCGCTGAAGTCCGGGCAGGCCAGTACCGGTGCTTGTTGGGATCCGTGTGAATCCCACCTTCGCTGACCTGGTGCCCCAAGTAGACGATGCTTTTCTAGAAAAAGCTGCACTTGGCCTTGTTCAGGCGCAAGTTCGCATTCCGTTCGTCTCCGGAACACCTCTCAAAGATTGTTCAAGTGTGCCTTGAACGATCGCCCTACGACGATGATATCGTCGAGGTACGCGAACGCATGCGGCTCCATGTCCGGTCCGATGACTCCGTCCAACGCGCGTTGAAATGTGGCCGGGGCTGAATGCAACCCAAACGGCATCACCTTCCAGTGGAAGAGACCTCGGCCGGGCACCATGAATGCGGTGTACTCTCGGCTGCTCCGGGCCATAGAAATCTGCCAATACCCACTCTTCAGATCCAATGTGGAGATGAACTTTGCATCCTTGAACTTCTCCAAGATATGGTTGATCCGCGGCAGTGGGTATGCGTCCGGAATGGATTTCGCGTTGAGCTGGCGATAATCCATCTTCTTCCCTACGAGTACAATCGGTGCACTGTATGGGCTCCTGGATGGCTCAATCCTACCATCTCGAAGAAGCTCATCAACTTGCTCGTTGATGATCTTCTGCATGGCCGGATTCTTCGGGTAGTACCTCTGCATGATAGGGTACGCATCCCTCATGGTGATGGTGTGCTCCGCGATGTGCGACACCCCCATCAGCCCATCAAATTTGGCCAGCTCAGACTGTAGGAAGGCCTCCACCTGTTCCTCGTCGGACGCTGCTCCAGTTTCCTGCGCCGCGGCGCCTCGCAATGCAGCGTGGCTAGGCATAGGCCGTCTCCTACGGCGCCTACGCTTGCCTCGAGCTGCTAGGGTAACTCGGCTCTCGTCTTCGCCTGGTTCCCTCGTGCCTTCCTCTGTTTCCGGGTTGTTCGCCACGTTTTGAACATACGGCTGCTTCTCTACGCTCTGTTCGTCTTGTACTCCGATTTGATACATTTCAGTCTTCTCTTCCAGATGCTCAATGAAACGCCCCAGCGGTGCACACGGTCTGCCAGTTCGTAAGGCTCCATCCTCCTGTAGCCGGCTCCAGTCATACCGCTCGTGGCCGAGGCTCTTGCCGCGAAGTTTGGAACGGGCAACGTGGTTACGGCCGCTGTGTTTGCAGCGCGGCGCGTATCCGCTCCGGGCATCGGAGACACGTCCTCTGTGTTCGGGTCCTTGGGCACTGGTGACGGGCCACGGGACCGAACCTCCTTGACGTCAGGGGTGGGCGCGGTGCCTAGGCTAGTTTCCAGGTCTAGCATACGCTGCAGCTGCTCCTTGGACCAGTCGCCCTGGTTTATGACTGCTACCAGGCGACTGCGGATCTCCTCCACTGTACCGCTGTTGTCCAATCCTAGTTCCTTTAAGATTGCCTGCAGCTCACTCTTGCGACGAAAGGCGATCAACTGCGTTCCCATGTCGTTTTTTTTTTTCGAAAAAATATTTATTTTGCACGTTGCTCGAGAAGTTTTATTTAAAATTGTTATTTAAATAATGTAGAAAACCTTTTGAATTTCTTTTAAGGATTCTTCCCTTGCTTTACTTAAGTCGCGACCGATGTTACTTGTTCGAGTGTCCGCACTCAACTAACTGCCTCGGTATTCGGCACCGAGTTTTATAGTACCTGGTCTCGGTGGTGTCACCAGTCAGGTTACGCCGGCGCAAGGAAAAACGTCAAGCAGTGAGAAAAAAAATACAGCTAAAGTTGGCGCAAACGCCCGCGTGCGCAGTAGTTTATAAAAACGTGTACCGTCTGTACCCCAGACTTTAAGAAATTATCTACGTTCCCTATGCTTGCTTCGTTGTACTAGTTTTCTAGAAATCACGTGTACAGCCTGTCCTACAAACTTTTAAAAAAATCAATGTTCCCTATGCTTGCCATGATACCCTATTTAAAAACATGCTCTACCCCTTGCCTAGTTCTGCGGTTCTCTGTGCTTGTCTAACATAACCTGCCAATTTACCTATGTGGGTCTTTAATCCACTTAAAGATGTTAAAATTTCCCATTTCTAAATGTCTAGTCTTAGTGGTCCCTGCTTGGGCGCCATCTGTAAAGATGTTTTCTCGGGCTAGGGTACAACTCTCAGTCTAGCCAGGGTCTTTAAAAAATTTATAAATGACTAGGACTACTAAGACGTTTAGAAAGAGAGAGAAAGGGGTCACTGGCAGATCAGAAAAGCTGAGACAAATGTCGGGCACAGAGAACACGCTCCTTTTCACGCGTACACGCGTGAACGACGCAGAAGGGTGTTTTCACCGTACCTGACACTTTGGCCGCGTTTCGCGTTCGAAATACCAGCGTCGTCTTGTCCGGCGTCTAAATTATTTCCAAGCGCTGCTTCTTCTTGCTCGCAACACGCTTTAATGCTACTGCGCACTTGTAATCTTGAGTAACTTTTCTGGTGATCGGTTGTGTTCTGCATAGCTCCTGGTATTTTTACTTGTTTTTGTACATTTTAATTTATACACTAATACTAATTTTGGTGAACTTATTGCTCTAACCCTGTGCCTATTAACAAGTGCTATTAACTCGGTGCTAGTGCTTATATTTTTCACACAATTTAATCTTTTACTTTGGTGATTTAATTTTTCTTGCGCTTCTTTGGCGTCATTGTTGTTTTTGTTTGAGTACTTACTCTTACTCTCGTGTACTCCCCACGCTCTCTTGCTCTCACGCTGTTTACGCTCTCGCTCTGCTTACCCTCTGTTGTTGTTTTGTTTGAGTGCATTCTCTCTCATTCTCAACCGCTCAGATCGTAACAGCTGAGCTTGTATTTCTAGCTTGTGCACTTGCGTTGGGTACAAACCAACATACTAACTGTTTCTCTCATTTATTGTTCTGCCTATTCCTATTTTCTTTTCTTTGCATTTTTTGGAGTTCCCTACGTTTGTTCGGGTACATCAATTTATACAAATAGTTAACGTTCGGCTTTAAATCTTTAAATCTTTATTTTTTATTTCACATTTTATTTTTTATTTTTTAAACATTTCAAATATGCTGCCTTGCTGTGCATCTAATTGCAAATGCGCTGCTGATCCCAATGCCGATTACATTGGCTGCTGGCTGTGCGATAATTTCATGCACGTAAAATGCGCTGGCCTCTCTTTAAAGATCAGAGATGCAATTAATAAAAACATCGGCCTTAAATGGTCATGTGATAATTGTCGTGTGGGCGAACTTGAGCTTCGTAAAGTTTTTACAAAAACTTCTCTCGGTTTTTCCCGTATTCGCTCTCTTTTCACGAATCTCATGTCCGAGTTTACGGATCTTGAGACTCATCATAACGCCTTTAATGCCAAAAAAAAACTTTCTCCTACACCAGTGGCAGTTGATCACTTAAATGTTCCTCTTCAAGCAACATCTGAAACATCTTCAGTCCCTCTTCTTCCCACGAACGACCCTCTTTTGATGAGTTTTAACTCTCCACTCCCGTCCTGCTCTGGGAAAACCATTGGAAGGGGATATTTCTGTCTTGCCAACTTCAAATAAAAAAAAAGACAAGACAACTTTAGGGGTTGACCCTCTTCCGTTGCCTATCTTGCCTAGCTCCAGTCAGAGCAAAAACAAGATAGCCACGACCAATTTACCGGCAAACACTATACAGAGTGTAAAACCTCTTGTTGCGGTGAAGCCGAAGAAAGTAGTGTTTGTCTCCCGATTGGCCCCTGACACTACTAGTGAGGATGTACAATCGTATATCCTTTCAAAATCACATATACCAAATATGTTGGTTGAGAAGTTTAACTTCAAATTTTCGCGGGACATATCTTCATTCAAGATAAGTCTCCCAGCAGAGCATTTCCCAGCTGTTTGCTGTGGTACTTTTTGGCCGCCCGACCTAATTGTTAAGGAGTTCACTCCAAAACAAAGAAGCCGAACCGCCGTATCCCTGCCAACGTTATCAATTTCATCCCCAACCAAGACCTCCAGAACTCCAAAAGATGGAATGCATGCAAAAAACTAATATCGCATCTTTCTATTGCCTATCAAAACGTTAGAGGTCTTAACACTAAGATTTCTAATCTTTTTGTTGATAGCTCATCTTTTGATTTCAAAATACTAATACTTACTGAAACCTGGTTAAAGCCTACCATAAGTAACTTAGAACTTTTTCCCAATAAATACACTACCTTCAGATGTGACCGTCTATCACGATCTGGTGGTGGTGTTCTTATTGCTGTTGAATCAGACATGTCGTCAGAAATTGTTTTGACGCTTTGTCCACCTCACGTTGAATTTGTGTGTGTAAAAATAAGCATGAATCAAATTTCAATTTATATAACTTGCTCCTATATTCCTCCTTCTTCTGAACTTTCTTTGTATGCAGAACATCTTTCCTGCATTCAATCTATTGAATCTAAACTTTTGGACAGAGATTACCTCTTGGTTTTTGGCGACTTTAACTTGCCCCAAGTCTCATGGTCCTCTCAAGCCAATTGTTTAATTCCCTCAGTGTATAATTCATTTATTAATAGCCTTTATGAATTATGCTTGTCTCAAATTAACCCTTTTCGTAACATCAGTGACAATACTCTTGACTTGATTTTTGTCTCTGATTCTTTATCTAACACGATTTTTAGAATCGATCCCCTAGTTCTTCCTGAAGATCCTTATCACCCCACACTTAATATATTACTAGAATTGTTTACTCCAGTGCAAACGTCAATAGTTATACCTAACTTAAAATCGCGTTGCTTTCGCAAAACTGATTTTGTTAAGCTTAACTATCTTATTTCAACTCATGATTGGTCTTTATTTTATTCATGTTCAAATTTAAATTCTTGCATCGCATATTTTTATAAAGCCTTAAATGCATTTTTTGATGTTTGTGTTCCGTGTGCATATTCGGCAAAGTCTAACTGGCTTCCGTGGTATACACGTGAACTACTAAGATTAAAAAATGTTAAATCCCGGCTTTATAAAAAATTTACTTCTTCGGGTAATCCCTCTGATTATACCCGATACATAGTTGCAAAGACAAATTTTAGCACTTGCAACAGTTTATCTTACAAAAAATATTTAAATCGTTGTCGACTTGAATTTGCACGTAACCCTAAACAATTCTATAACTTTGTTAACATTAAACGAAAATCCAATAGTTTCCCACCTTATTTTTTATATGAAAACAAGAAAGCAACCAGTGATCAAAACGCTGCTGATCTGTTTGCAGACTTTTTTCAATCTACCTATTCCTCTACTAACTTCGACAATAATCTTCCATATCCGTACTTAACTCAAAGATCAAATTCCATTTCTTGTGATATGATCGATGAGGAATCATTACGGACTAATCTATGCTCTATTAATCCAATCTTCTCTCCCGGCCCTGACGGAGTACCAGGATGCGTACTTAGATTTTGTGCCAATAGCTTATTTAGACCCATTTTCAAGTTATTTAACTTGTCTTTAGCATCTTGTACGTTTCCTCCAATCTGGAAAGAATCTTTTTCTATTCCTCTTCATAAAAACGGGTCTAAGTCTGAAGTAATGAATTATAGGTGCATTTCCAAATTATCCTCTATTCCAAAGTTGTTGGAAAAAATTATTACTGTGGAGTTAACACATAAGTGCAAGTCACTTATTTCGCCACATCAACATGGCTTTGTAAAATCTCGATCTACTACCACGAATCTTCTGGAATTCACCTCAATAATTAATAAAGGTTTTCAGAAGAAAATGCAAACTGATGTGGTCTACACAGACTTCAGCAAAGCATTTGATTCAGTAAATCACTTACTTCTTCTTCATAAGCTTAATCTTATTGGTTTTTCCTACCCATTGCTCCTTTGGATCTCCAATTACTTAACTTGTAGGTCCCAAAGAGTACTTTTCAAATGTTTGCTATCTAAGCCTATCTCTGTATCCTCTGGTGTTCCTCAGGGCAGTCATCTTGGGCCTCTACTCTTTAATCTATTTATAAATGATCTTCCCTCTGTTCTACACTATTCTAATATTCTAATGTATGCTGATGATGTGAAACTTTGCTTAACATACAATGAACTGACCGCTAATTCACTTCAAGTCGATATTGACTCATTTTTTACTTGGTGTAGCCGTAATTTGCTATATTTAAACTGTTCGAAGTGCAAGGTCATGTCATTTTATAGAAGTAATTCTCACGTTATCAACTATACCCTTGATCACTTTCCACTTAACAGAATTTTTGAGGTAATGGATCTTGGAATTCTTTTTGATCATAAGTTGAAATTTGATAGTCATATAACACACATTATCAATAAGGCGTATCGGGCTCTTGGCTTCATTAAAAGATGGGCTAAAGAATTTGAAGACCCTTATACGACAAAATTGTTATATACTTCTTGTTCGCCCGATTTTGGAATATGGATCCTGTGTATGGTCTCCTCAATACCAGGTCCATCAAGACAGAATTGAGTCTGTCCAAAAACAATTTTTGCTCTTTGCTTTGCGTCGCTTTAACTGGGTTTCTAGCGTAGATTTACCACCTTACTCAAGCAGACTCCTGCTAATTAACCTACCCTCCTTAACTAACCGTCGTATTATGCTAGGTGTTATGGTCATAATAAAACAAATAAAATACGACATCGACTCTCCTTTCCTGCTTAAACAACTAAACTTTTGTGTTCCTTCTAGGGTTACACGAAATTTTTTACCACTTTCTTTTGAGCTTTTGTACTAATAACTATAGCTTGCATGATTCTTTTAGAGTTCTCTGTGCCGATTACAATAAGCTTTTTAGAATAATCAATACGGAATCCTCCCTCTCATCTATCAAATTATCTATTTTAAATTATCTAACCTTTTCACCTAACAACAATTAACTATACATCCTAACAACTAATTCTAATCTACCGATCTGATTGGGTTTTACTGGGTTTTCCCCAATCCTTTGCAGCAAATGCTGGATCGTTTTCTTTTATATTTCCCAGCCTAAATTTTAAAATATAAATATATTTTTAATTAATTTATACTGTTTTTTTAAAAAAAATTCAATTCATAATTTTCTTTTTTTAATTTTAATTATAACTAATTTTAATTTAAACTTAAAAAATTAATTCTAATTTCAAGTCGACTGCCTTAGTTGACGTTAAATAAATAAATAAATAATTGTGACATCATGTTTGTTGCTTCTCCTATCTCCTCTTGCAAATTCCTGAGAATTTCTCGATTCTTGGAAATCTCTTCCATTTGCACCACCAGCATTGCATCATGCATCTCAGTTTCGTCCTCTATTTCAGCTTGATCCATCCCCGGAACATTGCCACGCTCCTCTGTCGGTACTGCATTTAACCGCGCCAATAATTCTACTTTGCAGCCACATGTTGGCAAGCCCAAAACTGCCAACCATCTTTTTAATTGTGTCACCGATACTGCCGAAATATCAATATCCATGACGTGAATATTCGGACCACTTCTGATATTGTAGTAGGCAATAAAATCTTTATTAAGTGTTTTAGTTATTCAATAGATTAAAGATTGGATTAGGTTTCTTTATTTTACAGCTTTTACTTTTTTTCTTAGCTTCACTCTTATTGTCCCTTCTTCTTCCCTGACGCTTCGAGATCAAACTTCAATTTATCGACTTCATTCATCGTACATTGCTTTGGATATATCGATATTATACATAGTTGCTTTTCTTTATAATAATTCGATATCAAACTGTTATTCAATACGATAGTTATGTTGTTACAATATGTGTTTATCTTACATGCTATGTGATCTAAATCTATTACAATATCTAACCTGCCTATCCGCTTATTTCTCCCCTTGCCCCCTAGATACCTGGTGACCTTCGCTGGTGCGTTCTCCTTCGAAGTACGCCTTCAGGTCGTTTAATCCGGCGTTGCGTGGTTGCTTCGTCTTAACCTCCTGCAGCCGTAAGATTGTAGGCGAAGTGTACATCAGTACTCTGTAAGGACCGTCATAACGAGGTGCGAGTTTGGCGGCAAATCCGTCGACTGCTTTCGACAAGTGATGTTGTCGCAGCAGGACGAGATCGCCGATGGCTGGCTTCCATTCTCGGCGACGCAGGTTATAGTGCCGTCCTTGGATCGCACTCGTTTGATGCGCATTCTCGGCCACGGTCTTGTGTACTTCCTGTAGGTGTCGTTCCTTGTCCTCCGGTGTTCTAGATTCCGTTCGGATGATTGGAGTCACTTCCTCGTAGAGTGCTCCAGGCAACCGCGGCTCGCGACCCTACGCCGGACTAAATCCAGTGGAGTTCGAGGCACTGGTATTTATCGCCAGGCTAATTTCGGGCAGGTGCTCGTCCCACGTCCTCTGTTCCTCGCCTAAATATTGCGCCACCATGGTTTTAATGGTGTGGTTCGCCCTCTCGGTAGGATTTTGCTGTGGTGTGTACGGTGCGGTGTGTTGTAAGTCCATGCCCAGTTGTTTGCAGAAATTCAAGAAGATCCGACTCGTGAACTGTGTCCCATTGTCGCAGACGAAGGTTTGGGGCACGCCGAACCTGACCAAAATTCGTTCCCGGAACGAGCGCATCAGGTGAATCGCCGTTGCCTTCCGTAATGGAACCAGTTCCACCTACTTCGAGAACGCGTCGAAAAATACCAAGAGCATGGTATTCCCGTGGGTAGAGCGTGGGAGTGGTCCCACGAAATCCGCGCACAGAACGTCGAAAGGTGCCTGTACCTGCCGGGTGTGCATCCGCCCTGGAGGTTTTTAGTTGGCTCACCTTGAATTTCTGGCAGGTCTCGCATTTCTGAACGTATCGGGCTACGTCTCGAAAGAGCCCTGGCCAGTAGTAACGTTGACGGACCCGGTTCAGGGTTTTCCGTAATCCCTGATGTCCGGCGGCGGGTTGGTCGTGACACTTGCTAAGCACTCGCTGGCGTAATGGCTTCGGTACGCAAAGCTTCCACGGCGTGAATTCCTCCTCGTCAGGTCGAAATCCTCCTCGTCTGTAAAGCTGGTCATGTTTCTTGATGAATTCCGGGTATTTCTCGGGTTCCTTCTCCAGAAGATCCAGCATTCGGGTGATCCATGGACAAGGCAAGTTCTCCTGCGTGGCTTGCTGTAGCGTTTCTAATGGACGTCTGGACAACGCGTCCGCCACAACGTTCTGATCCCCCTGACGGTAATGCACGTTAAAGCGGAACTGCTGAAGTTCAGACGCCCAGCGCGCAATCCTTCCGGTGGGATTCTCGATGCTGTTCAGCCACTTGAGTGCCAGGTGGTCCGTGATGACATCGAACTCATATCCCTCGAGGTAACACCGCAACTTCCGAATTGCCCACACGATAGCCAAGCACTCCTTCTCTGTGGTGGAGTAACGGCTCTTGGCTCCAGAAAGGCGTCGACTCGCGTAATGACTCGTTCGGTGCCTTGTATCTGCTGAGTTAGTACCGCGCCAAGTCCAAGGTCGCTTGCGTCCGTTTGGAGGGTAAATCGCTCGCTGAAGTCCGGGCAGGCCAGTACCGGTGCTTGTTGGGATCCGTGTGAATCCCACCTTCGCTGATCTGGTGCCCCAAGTAGACGATGCTTTTCTAGAAAAAGCTGCACTTGGCCTTGTTCAGGCGCAAGTTCGCATTCCGCAGTCTCCGGAACACCTCTCAAAGATTGTCCAAGTGTGCCTTGAACGATCGCCCTACGACGATGATATCGTCGAGGTACGCGAACGCATGCGGCTCCATGTCCGGTCCGATGACTCCGTCCAACGCGCGTTGAAATGTGGCCGGGGCTGAATGCAACCCAAACGGCATCACCTTCCAGTGGAAGAGACCTCGGCCGGGCACCATGAATGCGGTGTACTCTCGGCTGCTCCGGGCCATAGAAATCTGCCAATACCCACTCTTCAGATCCAATGTGGAGATGAACTTTGCATCCTTGAACTTCTCCAAGATATGGTTGATCCGCGGCAGTGGGTATGCGTCCGGAATGGATTTCGCGTTGAGCTGGCGATAATCCATCTTCTTCCCTACGAGTACAATCGGTGCACTGTATGGGCTCCTGGATGGCTCAATCCTACCATCTCGCAGAAGCTCATCAACTTGCTCGTTGATGATCTTCTGCATGGCCGGATTCTTCGGGTAGTACCTCTGCTTGATAGGGTACGCATCCCTCATGGTGATGGTGTGCTCCGCGATGTGCGACACCCCCATCAGCCCATCAAATTTGGCCAGCTCAGACTGTAGGAAGGCCTCCACCTGTTCCTCGTCGGACGCTGCTCCAGTTTCCTGCGCCGCGGCGCCTCGCAATGCAGCGTGGCTGGGCATAGGCCGTCTCCTACGGCGCCTACGCTTGCCTCGAGCTGCTAGGGTAACTCGGCTCTCGTCTTCGCCTGGTTCCCTCGTGCCTTCCTCTGTTTCCGGGTTGTTCGCCACGTTTTGAACATACGGCTGCTTCTCTACGCTCTGTTCGTCTTGTACTCCGATTTGATACATTTCAGTCTTCTCTTCCAGATGCTCAATGAAACGCCCCAGCGGTGCACACGGTCTGCCAGTTCGTAAGGCTCCATCCTCCTGTAGCCGGCTCCAGTCATACCGCTCGTGGCCGAGGCTCTTGCCGCGAAGTTTGGAACGGGCAACGTGGTTACGGCCGTTGTGTTTGCAGCGCGGCGCGTATCCGCTCCGGGCATCGGGGACACGTCCTCTGTGTTCGGGTCCTTGGGCACTGGTGACGGGCCACGGGACCGAACCTCCTTGACGTCAGGGGTGGGCGCGGTGCCTAGGCTAGTTTCCAGGTCTAGCATACGCTGCAGCTGCTCCTTGGACCAGTCGCCCTGGTTTATGACTGCTACCAGGCGACTGCGGATCTCCTCCACTGTACCGCTGTTGTCCAATCCTAGTTCCTTTAAGATTGCCTGCAGCTCACTCTTGCGACGAAAGGCGATCAACTGCGTTCCCATGTCGTTTTTTTTTCGAAAAAATATTTATTTTGCACGTTGCTCGAGAAGTTTTATTTAAAATTGTTATTTAAATAATGTAGAAAACCTTTTGAATTTCTTTTAAGGATTCTTCCCTTGCTTTACTTAAGTCGCGACCGATGTTACTTGTTCGAGTGTCCGCACTCAACTAACTGCCTCGGTATTCGGCACCGAGTTTTATAGTACCTGGTCTCGGTGGTGTCACCAGTCAGGTTACGCCGGCGCAAGGAAAAAACGTCAAGCAGTGAGAAAAAAAATACAGCTAAAGTTGGCGCAAACGCCCGCGTGCGCAGTAGTTTATAAAAACGTGTACCGTCTGTACCCCAGACTTTAAGAAATTATCTACGTTCCCTATGCTTGCTTCGTTGTACTAGTTTTCTAGAAATCACGTGTACAGCCTGTCCTACAAACTTTTAAAAAAATCAATGTTCCCTATGCTTGCCATGATACCCTATTTAAAACATGCTCTACCCCTTGCCTAGTTCTGCGGTTCTCTGTGCTTGTCTAACATAACCTGCCAATTTACCTATGTGGGTCTTTAATCCACTTAAAGATGTTAAAATTTCCCATTTCTAAATGTCTAGTCTTAGTGGTCCCTGCTCGGGCGCCATCTGTAAAGATGTTTTCTCGGGCTAGGGTACAACTATCAGTCTAGCCAGGGTCTTTAAAAAATTTATAAATGACTAGGACTACTAAGACGTTTAGAAAGAGAGAAAAAGGGGTCACTGGCAGATCAGAAAAGCTGAGACAAATGTCGGGCACAGCGAACACGCTCCTTTTCACGCGTACACGCGTGAACGACGCAGAAGGGTGTTTTCACCGTACCTGACACTTTGGCCGCGTTTTCGCTGTGCACTTGGTCGGCTGCAGGCCGTGGGGGAACGCTCGTGACTACGGGTACTGCCGCCTGCACTCTCACAAATCGCTCGGTGGTGTATTGCACCACGCCACACTTGTGAACGCACGCTCCTGTACCCCGCGTCAACTATCGTTCACTCACGACACGACCTGCGACTGACCGTTCATCGTACGGAACGTCCGTGACCGCAGATACTTTCGCTTATGTTCCCAAAGGTCGCTCGGTGGTGAATTGCACCACCCCGCAGCCCGTTAGAACACGCTCTTGTACCCGCTTGTCAGTTAACGTTCACTCACGCCCACGATTGGTCGTATCCGCCGTTACGGAACGCCCGTGACCGCAAATACCTTCGCCTGTGCTCCCACAAGTCGCCTCGGTGGTGTATTGCACCACACCGCAACTCGTCTCTGAACACAAGTTCACGTATTCGCTTGTCAACTAGCGATCACTCACAGCACACAGATACATACGGGCGCACACGCGAAATTTCCTGCGAACACGTTTACGAAGGAAAGTTTCCGAAAAAAAAATATTGAAATATTGAGTTTTAGTTAAAACGCCTATGCATTGTTGATTGTTTATTTCCTTTTCTTCACAAGTTTCGTTTCCTTATTCTATTACAAAATATTCTGCAAATACCCACTCTTCAGATCCAATGTGGAGATGAACTTTGCATCCTTGAGCTTCTCCAAGATATGGTTGATCCGCGGCAGTGGGTATGCGTCCGGAATGGATTTCGCGTTGAGCTGGCGATAATCCATCTTCTTCCCTACGAGTACAATCGGTGCACTGTATGGGCTCCTGGATGGCTCAATCCTACCATCTCGCAAAAGCTTATCAACTTGCTCGTTGATCATCTTCTGCATGGCCGGATTCTTCGGGTAGTACAACTCTGCTTGATAGGGTACGCATCCCTCATGGTGATGGTGTGCTCCGCGATGTGCGACACCCCCATCAGCCCATCAAATTTGGCCAGCTCAGACTGTAGGAATGCCTCCACCTGTTCCTCGTCGGACGCTGCTCCAGATTCCTGCGCCGCGGCGCCTCGCAATGCAGCGTGGCTAGGCATAGGCCATCTCCTACGGCGCCTACGCTTGCCTCGAGCTGCTAGGGTAACTCGGCTCTCGTCTTCGCCTGGTTCCCTCGTGCCTTCCTCTGTTTCCGGGTTGTTCGCCACGTTTTGAACATCCGGCTGCTTCTCTACGCTCTGTTCGTCTTGTACTCCGCTTTGATTTCCTTCGCATTGTTCCTGCAATTTCTCTTGCGTCTTTTGTCGTTTCCTTTGTTGATACTCTCTGTCATGTTCATCTGTATTCCTGGGTTGTCGGAACGGGTTCAGCCGCCGCGCGGTGGGACAAACCGGTGGTAAGACCGCGGCCTTACTATTTGCTTGCGCTACTGCTTCCTCCGTTGCCCGGCGAGTTGTTCCGGCCGTCGGGGTTGTCTCCTCCGGTGTACTTTGGAGGCGCAATCGTGCTTGCCCGCACTCGAGGGTTGCCTCGATGCCGCACAGGAAGTCCATGCCGAGGATTACGTCATCCAAGATGACCGGTAGAACCAGCATCGGTATGATCGTCTCCTTCTGTCCGAGCTGGACACGCACTCGTAACGCTCGTGTTACTTCCCTCGACGATCCGTCAGCCAACTTGATGCGGACCAGCGCCGTCCGCTCGTTATCGGGCGTACTCAGCCGGGTAGCCATACGCTCACTTATGAAGCTGCGTGTAGCTCCGGTGTCGATCGTGGCATCCGTCGTCAAATCCTCAATTTTGACGAATGCGATGACACGACCACTGCCACACCGCATCGGTACTACTTCTGGGGACCTTGAGGCTGCGTATCCGACTGGTTCCCCATCGGTTGAAGACGCGAAGCATTTCCCGCCTGGTCCCGCCGGCAGTGGTCCCAGCAGAAGAGGACCCTGTCGTTGCGGCAGTTCGTCTGCACGTGTCTAGGCTGCGCGCAGTTGTAGCACAGGCGTTGCGTATTGCTCTTTGTGGGTTCCGGCGCCGCCGCGGCTCTGTTCACCAATGGAGTGGTTCCGCCCTCCGGAATTGGTGTCGATCTCGGTTGCTGATCACTCCTCCGTTGTTCTGGATATCTGGGTCCTCGCTGCCATTGTAATCCCTTGGTAGTCTCGTAGGTCGTAATCAACTGGCTCAGCTGGGCCAGAGTCTCGAACTCGTGGCGCCGTGTGAACAGCTGGTACTCGGGCAACAGGTTGTCGTAGATCCTCTCTAGCTCCTGCTCCCGAGTGTATTTGGCGCGTTGCATCATGGTTCGTAACTCCAGGGTGTAATCGCGGAACGGCTCGCCTTGTCGTTGTACGCGACTTCGTATCTCGTCCTCCAGTCGTTGGAAATAACGCCGGGTTTGAATTCTTCCCACGTGGCTCGGTAAAGGCGGTTCACTCGAGAACCAGTCCTCGGCCTGTCCCGACAGCGTGTTCGCGATCGCCTGTGGCAGCTGTTGTACGTTGATTTGGTACATTTCAGTCTTCTCTTCCAGATGCTCAATGAAACGCCCCAGCGGTGCACACGGTCTGCCAGTTCGTAAGGCTCCATCCTCCTGTAGCCGGCTCCAGTCATACCGCTCGTGGCCGAGGCTCTTGCCGCGAAGTTTGGAACGGGCAACGTGGTTACGCCCGCTGTGTTTGCAGCGCGGCGCGTATCCGCTCCGGGCATCGGGGACACGTCCTCTGTGTTCGGGTCCTTGGGCACTGGTGACGGGCCACGGGACCGAACCTCCTTGACGTCAGGGGTGGGCGCGATGCCTAGGCTATTTTCCAGGTCTAGCATACGCTGCAGCTGCTCCTTGGACAAGTCGCCCTGGTTTATGACTGCTACCAGGCGACTGCGCATCTCCTCCACTGTACCGCTGTTGTCCAATCCTAGTTCCTTTAAGATTGCCTGCAGCTCACTCTTGCGACGAAAGGCGATCAACTGCGTTCCCATGTCGTTTTTTTTCGAAAAATATTTATTTTGCACGTTGCTCGAGAAGTTTTATTTAAATTTTTTATTTAAATAATGTAGAAATCCTTTTGAATTTATTTTAAGGATTATTCCCTTGCTTTACTTAAGTCGCGACCGATGTTACTTGTTCGAGTGTCCGCACTCAACTAACTGCCTCGGTATTCGGCACCGAGTTTTATAGTACCTGGTCTCGGTGGTGTCACCAGTCAGGTTGCGCCGGCGCAAGGAAAAAACGTCAAGCAGTGAGAAAAAAAAATACAGCTAAAGTTGGCGCAAACGCCCGCGTGCGCAGTAGTTTATAAAAACGTGTACCGTCTGTACCCCAGACTTTAAGAAATTATCTACGTTCCCTATGCTTGCTTCGTTGTACTAGTTTTCTAGAAATCACGTGTACAGCCTGTCCTACAAACTTTTAAAAAAATCAATGTTCCCTATGCTTGCCATGATACCCTATTTAAAACATGCTCTACCCCTTGCCTAGTTCTGCGGTTCTCTGTGCTTGTCTAACATAACCTGCCAATTTACCTATGTGGGGGCTTAATCCACTTAAAGATATTAAAATTTCCCATTTCTAAATGTCTAGTCTTAGTGGTCCCTGCTTGGGCGCCATCTGTAAAGATGTTTTCTCGGGCTAGGGTACAACTCTCAGTCTAGCCAGGGTCTTTACAAAATTTATAAATGACTAGGACTACTAAGACGTTTAGAAAGAGAGAGAAAGGGGTCACTGGCAGATCAGAAAAGCTGAGACAAATGTCGGGCACAGCGAACACGCTCCTTTTCACGCGTACACGCGTGAACGACGCAGAAGGGTGTTTTCACCGTACCTGACACTTTGGCCGCGTTTTCGCTGTGCACTTGGTCGGCTGCAGGCCGTGGGGGAACGCTCGTGACTACGGGTACTGCCGCCTGCACTCTCACAAATCACTCGGTGGTGTATTGCACCACGCCACACTTGTGAACGCACGCTCCTGTACCCCGCGTCAACTATCGTTCACTCACGACACGACCTGCGACTGACCGTTCATCGTACGGAACGTCCGTGACCGCAGGTACTTTCGCTTATGTTCCCAAAGGTCGCTCGGTGTTGAATTGTACCACCCCGCAGCCCGTTAGAGCACGCTCTTGTACCCGCTTGTCAGCTAACGTTCACTCACGCCCACGATTGGTCGTATCCGCCGTTACGGAACGCCCGTGACCGCAAATACCTTCGGCTGTGCTCCCACAAGTCGCCTCGGTGGTGTATTGCACCACACCGCAACTCGTCTCTGAACACAAGTTCACGTATTCGCTTGTCAACTAGCGATCACTCACAGCACACAGACACATACGGGCGC
>JAEIFM010000312.1:0-115207 GCA_018901885.1 Zaprionus kolodkinae | reverse complement strand
TAAAGATGTTTTCTCGGGCTAGGGTACAACTCTCAGTCTAGCCAGGGTCTTTACAGCAAAATTTATAAATGACTAGGACCACTAAGACGTTTAGAAAGAGAGAGAAAGGGGGCACTGGCAGATCAGAAAAAGCTGAGACAAATGTCGGGCATAGCGAACACGCCCCTTTTCACGCGTACACGTGGCCCGTGTCTTCCACGTGTACTCGTGAACGACGCAGAAGGGTGTTCTCACCGTACCTGACACTTTGGCCGCGTTTCGCTGTGCACCTAGTCGGCTGCAGGCCGTGGGGGGAACGCTCAGACTACGGGTACTGCCGCCTGCACTCACAAATCGCTCGGTGGTGTATTGCACCACGCCGCACTTGTGAACGCACGCTCCTGTACCCCGCGTCAACTATCGTTCACTCACGACACGACCTGCGACTGACCGTTCATCGTACGGGACGTCCGTGACCGCAGGTACTTTCGCTTATGTTCCCACTCGGTCGCTCGGTGGTGAATTGCACCAGCCCGCAGCCCGTTAGAACACGCTCTTTGTACCCGCTTGTCAACTAACGTCCACTCGCCCACGATTGGTCGTTTCCGCCGTTACGGAACGCCCGTGACCGCAAATACCTTCGCCTGTGCTCCCACAAGTCGCCTCGGTGGTGTATTGCACCACACCGCAACTCGTCTCTGAACACAAGTTCCCGTATTCGCTTGTCAACTAGCGATCACTCACAGCACACAGACACATACGGGCGCACTCGCGAAATTTCCTGCGAACACGTTTTCGAAGGAAAGTTTCAAAAAAAAAAAAAAATATTGAACGCGAGTTTTAGTTAAAACGCCTATGCATTATTGATCGTTTATTTCCTTTTCTTCACAAGTTTCGTTTCCTTATTCTATTACAAAATATTCACTTAACTGTCCCTGCCTCTCTGTGTCCCTACTTCGCACCATACGTTGCTTCTTTTACTTTGCTTTCTTCTTTTGTTTCTTTGCACTGCTTACCTCGTTTCTTCTTTCTACAGGATCCCTGTCCATTGTCCTTTATTTGTGTCCTTGCTTCCTTGTTTTAACTTTTTCAGGTCCTTTTCACGTTTTTTTTAACTTTGGTCACTTTATTTTCTTTTACTTTTTTGCTTAAGAGAGGTTCTGACTGGCCTCGTCCAGTCGCCTGGCACTTCGTCTCGTGGCCCTAATTTTGCAGCCTCGATTTCGACGCTTTCCGTCCGCTGCTGCCCGGCGCTGTCCGCGGTCGCTGCCTGGGCGGCGCTGCCCGCGGTCGCTACCCGCGGTCGCTGCCTATGCTCGGCCGATCATGCTTCGGCTCGTGTCGCTTTGCTTGCGAACTTGCCGTTTTGCCTAGCCTGGCGCCCTGCATGCCTAGATTGGCACGCGACTTGTAGCTTTGCCTAGTTCGGCTTGCGACTTGTCGCCTGCATCGATCCGTTCGTGCGTTTCTGCTGCGTCGGCTTCGTGCTGCCTGCATGCTTCTGCTCGCCTCGCTCTGCTCGCTTCGCTCTGCTCGCTTCGCTCTGCTCCCTTCGCTCTGCTCGCTTTGCTCTGCTCGTCTGCTTTTGCTCGCTTCGGTCTGCTTCTGGAATTTGTCGGGCGCCGTTACACATGCGTCGCAAAATTTGTCACGACGCCGTTACTTGTGTGCATGGGCGCCGACCAACGGGCGTTTGCGTGTAGTCTGCACCCCGCGGGCTTGCACTTGCCTATGCCCCTGCCTATGTCTCGCCTATGCTTTGTCTATGTCTTTGCCTATGCCTTGTCTATGTCTTTGCTTATGCCTTGTCTATGTCTTTGCCTTTGCTTGCTACCCATTACATGCAAACCCATGGGGTATTATAAACTTAAAAGTATTTTATTTCATTTAAACTTAAATAACTATTGTGACGCGTTTCATACGTCGTCACACCCCCCCTTACTTCACCGGGGGTTGAGGTAAATATATAAAAAACGAAAGAGAAAATGAAGGTCCAGCATTCTAATATTAGGCGCCAACCAGTCCGGGACCCACACCTCGGTTTCGGTGGAATCGGCGCTGGTGGTCCCGGGCTGCGGTACGAGTGGTGGCATGCCTTCCAGGTCCTATCCCTCGAACATGATATCGAGGACCCCCTCATCCGCCGGTCGCTGCTCTGGTGAGAACCAGTCGCTGACCAGTTCGA
This sequence comes from Zaprionus kolodkinae, assembly GCA_018901885.1. Taxonomy (NCBI): domain Eukaryota; kingdom Metazoa; phylum Arthropoda; class Insecta; order Diptera; family Drosophilidae; genus Zaprionus; species Zaprionus kolodkinae. Next base: position 113,043 of record JAEIFM010000312.1, on the reverse strand, counting down.
GGCTAGGAATTACAAACGAGTTATTTCAGGAGTGTTCACCTGATAGGTCATGGTGGGTGCAAAGTTAAAAGGTCCCTACCTAACATGGTGCGTCTAAGGCCTACGTCTATGTCTTAATATCTAACCTGCCTATCCGCTTATTTAAGTCTCCCCTTGCCCCCCCAGATACCTGGTGACCTTCGCTGGTGTGTTCTCCTTCGAAGTACGCCTTCAGGTCGTTCAATCCGGCGTTGCGTCATTGCTTCGTCTTAACCTCCTGCAGCCGTAAGATTGTAGGCGAAGTATACATCAGTACTCTGTAAGGACCGTCATAACGAGGTGCGAGTTTGGCGGCGAATCCGTCGACTGCTTTCGACAAGTGATGTTGTCGCAGCAGGACGAGATCGCCGATGGCTGGCTTCCATTCTCGGCGACGCAGGTTATAGTGCCGTCCTTGGATCGCACTCGCTTGCTGCGCATTCTCGGCCACGGTCTTGTGTACTTCCTGTAGGTGTCGTTCCTTGTCCTCCGGTGTTCTAGATTCCGTTCGGATGATTGGAGTCACTTCCTCGTAAAGTGCTCCAGGCAACCGCGGCTCGCGACCCTGCACTAAATACGCCGGACTAAATCCAGTGGTGTCCGAGGCACTGGTATTTATCGCCAGGCTAATTTCGGGCAGGTGCTCGTCCCACGTCCTCTGTTCCTCTCCTAAATATTGCGCCACCATGGTTTTAATGGTGCGGTTTGCCCTCTCGGTAGGATTTTGCTGTGGTGTGTACGGTGCGGTGTGTTGTAAGTCCATGCCCAGTTGTTTGCAGAAATTCACGAAGATCCGACTCGTGAACTGTGTCCCGTTGTCGCAGACGAAGGTTTGGGGCACGCCGAACCTGGCCAAAATTCGTTCCCGGAACGAGCGCATCAGGTGAATCGCCGTTGCCTTCCGTAATGGAACCAGTTCCACCCACTTCGAGAACGCGTCGAAAAATACCAAGAGCATGGTATTTCCGTGGGTAGAGCGTGGGAGTGGTCCCACGAAATCCGCGCACAGAACGTCGAAAGGTGCCTGTACCTGCCGGGTGTGCATCCGCCCTGGAGGTTTCAGTTGGCTCACCTTGAATTTCTGGCAGTTCTCGCATTTCTGAACGTATCGGGCTACGTCTCGAAAGAGCCCTGGCCAGTAGTATCGTTGACGGACCCGGTTCAGGGTTTTCCGTACTCCCTGATGTCCTCGCTGGCGTAATGGCTTGGGTACGCAAAGCTTCCACGGCGTGTAGTCCTCCTCGTCAGGTCGAAATCCTCCTCGTCTGTAAAGCTGGTCATGTTCCTTGATAAATTCCGGATATTTCTCGGGTTCCTTCTCCAGAAGATCCAGCCTTCGGGTGATCCATGGACAAGGCAAGTTCTCCTGCGTGGCTTGCTGTAGTGTTTCTAATGGACGTCTGGACAACGCGTCCGCCACCACGTTCTGATCCCCCCCGACGGTAATGCACGTTAAAGCGGAACTGCTGAAGTTCTAACGCCCAGCGCGCAATCCTTCCGGTGGGATTCTCGATGGTGTTCAGCCACTTGAGTGCCAGGTGGTCCGTGATGACATCGAACTCGTATCCCTCGAGGTAAACACCGCAACTTCCGAATTGCCCACACGATAGCCAAGCACTCCTTCTCTGTGGTGGAGTAACGGCTCTCGGCTCCGGAAAGGCGTCGACTCGCGTAAGCAATGACTCGTTCGGTGCCTTGTATCTGCTGAGTTAGTACCGCGCCAAGTCCAACGTCGCTTGCGTCCGTTTGGAGCGTGAATCGCTCGCTGAAGTCCGGGCAGGCCAGTACCGGTGCTTCCGTGAGGCTCGTCTCAACGCCTCGAATGCCCTCTGCTGATCCTCGCTCCACGTCCATCGGCAACCCTTTTTTAGCAGTGCTGACATGGGTTGCACCAAAGTGGCGAAATTTGGCACAAATCTCCGGTACCAGGAGGCGATTCCAAGACATCTCCTCAGTTCCTTGACGGTCGTAGGCGGTTGCAGCTCTTTGATCGCGGGAATCTTGTTGGGATCCGTGTGAATCCCACCTTCGCTGACCTGGTGTCCCAAGTAGACGATGCTTTTCTGGAAAAAGCTGCACTTGGCCTTGTTCAGGCGCAAGTTCGCATTCCGCAGTCTCCGGAACACCTCTCGAAGGTTGTCCAAGTGTTCCTTGAACGATCGCCCTACGACGATGATATCGTCGAGGTACGCGAACGCATGCGGCTCCATGTCCGGTCCGATGACTCCGTCCAACGCGCGTTGAAATGTGGCCGGGGCTGAATGCAACCCAAACGGCATCACCTTCCAGTGGAAGAGACCTCGGCCGGGCACCGTGAATGCGGTGTACTCTCGGCTGCTCCGGGCCATAGGTATCTGCCAGTACCCACTCTTCAGATCCAACGTGGAGATGAACTTCGCATCCTTGAGCTTCTACAAGATATGGTTGATATGGCAGTGGGTATGCGGCCAGAATGGATTTCGCGTTGAGCTGCCGATAATCCACGCACATCCGCATCTCTCCGGTCTTCTTCCCTACGAGTACAATCGGTGCGCTGTATGGGCTCCTGGATGGCTCAATCCTACCATCTTGCAGAAGCTCATCAACTTGCTCGTTGATGATCTTCTGCATGGCCGGATTCTTCGGGTAGTACCTCTGCTTGATAGGGTACGCATCCCTCATGGTGATGGTGTGCTCCGCGATGTGCGACACCCCCATCAGCCCATCAAATTTGGCCAGCTCAGACTGTAGGAAGGCCTCCACCTGTTCCTCGTCGGACGCTGCTCCCGTTTCCTGCGCCGCGGCGCCTCGCAATGCAGCGTGGCTAGGCGTAGGCCGTCTCCTACGGCGCCTACGCTTGCCTCGAGCTGCTAGGGTAACTCGGCTCTCGTCTTCGCCTGGTTCCCTCGTGGCTTCCTCTGTTCCCGGGTTGTTCGTCACGTTTTGAACCTCCGGCTGCTTCTCTATGCTCTGTTCGTCTTGTACTCCGCTTTGATTTCCTTCGCATTGTTCCTGAAATTTCTCTTGCGTCTTTTGTCGTTTCCTTTGTTGACACTCTCTGTCATGTTCGCTGCTCTGTCCGTCTGTATTCCTGCGTTGTCGGAACGGGTTCAGCCGCCGCGCGGTGGGACAAACCGGTGGTAAGACCGCGGCCTTACTATTTGCCTGCGCTACTGCTTCCTCCGTTGCTCGGCGAGTTGTTCCGGCCGTCGGGGTTGTCTCCTCCGGTGTACTTTGGAGGCGCAATCGTGCTTGCCCGCACTCGAGGGTTGCCTCGATGCCGCACAGGAAGTCCATGCCGAGGATTACGTCATCCAAGATGACCGGTAGAACAAGCATCGGTATGATCGTCTCCTTCTGTCCGAGCTGGACACGCACTCGTAACGCTCGTGTTACTTCCCTCGACGATCCGTCAGCCAACTTGATGCGGACCAGCGCCGTCCGCTCGTTATCGGGCGTACTCAGCCGGGTAGCCATACGCTCACTTATGAAGCTGCGTGTAGCTCCGGTGTCGATCGTGGCATCCGTCGTCAAATCTTCAATTTTGACGAATGCGATGACACGACCACTGCCGCACCGCATCGGTATAACTTCTGGGGACCTTGAGGCTGCGTCTCCGACTGGTTCCCCATCGGTTGAAGACGCGAAGCATTTCCCGCCTGGTCCCGCCGGCAGCAGTCCATAGTGCGCACGTCACGCCGTCCACAGTCCCAGCAGAAGAGGACCCTGTCGTTGCGGCAGTTCGTCTGCACGTGTCCAGGCTGCGCGCAGTTGTAGCACAGGCGTTGCGTATTGCTCCTTGTGGGTTCCGGCGCCGCCGCGGCTCCGTTCACCAATGGAGTGGTTCCGCCTTCGCTCGCGGCCGGAATTGGTGCCGATCTCGGTTGCTGATCGCTCCTCCGCTGCTCTGGATATCTGGGTCCTCGCTGCCGTTGTAATCCCTTGGTAGTCTCGTAGGTCGTAATCAACTGGCTCAGCTGGGCCAGAGTCTCGAACTCGTGACGCCGTGTGAACAGCTGGTACTCGGGCAGCAGGTTGTCGTAGATCCTCTCTAGCTCCTGCTCCCGAGTGTATTTGGCGCGTTGCATCATGGTTCGTAACTCCAGGGTGTAATCGCGGAACGGCTCGCCTTGTCGTTGTACGCGACTTCGTATCCCGTCCTCCAGTCGTTGGAAATAACGCGGGGGTAAGAAAAAATCCATGAATTCTTGTTTGAATTCTTCCCACGTGGCTCGGTAAAGGCGGTTCACTCGGAACCAGTCCTCGGCCTGTCCTGTACGTTGATTTGGTACATTTCAGCCTTCTCTTCCAGATGCTCAATGAACCGCCACGGATCCGCTGCCGCCCCACTAAACGACACGCCCCAGCGGTGCACACGGTCTGCCAGTTCGTAAGGCTCCATCCTCCTGTAGCCGGCTCCAGTCATACCGCTCGTGGCCGAGGCTCATGCCGCGAAGTTTGGAACGGGCAACGTGGTTACGGCCGCTGTGTTTGCAGCGCGGCGCGTATCCGCTCCGGGCATCGGGGACACGTCCTCTGTGTTCTGGTCCTTGGGCACTGGTGACGGGCCACGGGACCGAACCTCCTTGACGTCAGGGGTGGGCGCGGTACCTAGGCTAGTTTCCAGATCTAGCATACGCTGCAGCTGCTCCTTTGACAAATCGCCCTGGTTTATGACTGCTACCAGGCGACTGCGCATCTCCTCCACTGTACCGCTGTTGTCCAATTTTAGTTCCTTTAAGATTGCCTGCAGTTCACTCTTGCGACGAAAGGCGATCCACTGTGTTCCCATGTTTCGTTTCTCGTTCCCGAAAAAAATATTTATTTTGCACGTTGCTCGAGCTTTATTTAAAGTTTTTATTTAAGAAATAAAGAAATCCTTTTGAATTTATTTTAAGGATTCTTCCCTTGCTTTACTTTAAGTCGCGACCGATGTTACTTGTTCGAGTGTCCGCACTCAACTGCCTGCCTCGGTATTCGGCACCGAGTCTTATAGTACCTGGTCTCGGTGGTGTCACCAGCCAGGTTGCGCCGGCGCAAGGAAAAAACGTCAAGCAGTGAGAAAAAAAAATACAGCTAAAGTTGGCGCAAACGCCCGCGTGCGCAGTAGTTTATAAAACGTGTACCGTCTGTACCCCAGACTAAGAAGTTATCTACGTCCCCTATGCTTGCTTCGTTGTACTAGTTTTCTAGAAAACACGTGTACAGCCTGTCCTACAAACTTTTAAAAAAAATCAATGTTCCCTATGCTTGCCATGATACCCTATTTAAAACATGCTCTACCCCTTGCCTAGTTCTGCGGTTCTCTGCTTGTCTGATATAACCTGCCGATTTACCCATGTGGGTCTTTAATCCACTTAAAGATGTTAAAATTTCCCATTTCTAAATGTCTAGTCTTAGTAGTCCCTGCTCGGGCGCCATCTGTAAAGATGTTTTCTCGGGCTAGGGTACAACTCTCAGTCTAGCCAGGGTCTTTACAGCAAAATTTATAAATGACTAGGACTACTAAGACGTTTAGAAAGAGAGAGAAAGGGGTCACTGGCAGATCAGAAAAAGCTGAGACAAATGTCGGGCATAGCGAACACGCCCCTTTTCACGCGTACACGTGGCCCGTGTCTTCCACGTGTACTCGTGAACGACGCAGAAGGGTGTTCTCACCGTACCTGACACTTTGGCCGCGTTTTCGCTGTGCACCTAGTCGGCTGCAGGCCGTGGGTGAACGCTCGTGACTACGGGTACTGCCGCCTGCACTCTCACAAATCGCTCGGTGGTGTATTGCACCACGCCGCACTTGTGAACGCACGCTCCTGTACCCCGCGTCAACTATCGTTCACTCACGACACGACCTGCGACTGACCGTTCATCGTACGGGACGTCCGTGACCGCAGGTACTTTCGCTTATGTTCCCACTCGGTCGCTCGGTGGTGAATTGCACCAGCCCGCAGCCCGTTAGAACACTCTCTTGTACCCGCTTGTCAACTAACGTCCACTCTCGCCCACGATTGGTCGTTTCCGCCGTTACGGAACGCCCGTGACCGCAAATACCTTCGCCTGTGCTCCCACAAGTCGCCTCGGTGGTGTATTGCACCACACCGCAACTCGTCTCTGAACACAAGTTCCCGTATTCGCTTGTCAACTAGCGATCACTCACAGCACACAGACACATACGGGCGCACACGCGAAATTTCCTGCGAACACGTTTTCGAAGGAAAGTTTCCAAAAAAAAAATATTGAACGCAAGTTTTAGTTAAAACGCCTATGCATTATTGATCGTTTATTTCCTTTTCTTCACAAGTTTCGTTTCCTTATTCTATTACAAAATATTCACTTAACTGTCCCTGCCTCTCTGTGTCCCTACCTACTTCGCACCATACGTTGCTTCTTTTGTTTCTTTGCACTGCTTACCTCGTTTCTTCTTCTACAGGATCCCTGTCCATTGTCCTTTATTTGTGTCCTTGCTTCCTTGTTTTAACTTTTTCAGGTCCTTTTCACTTTTTTTTTTAACTTTGGTCACTTTATTTTCTTTTACTTTTTTCTTAAGAGAGGTTCTGACTGGCCTCGTTCAGTCGCCTGGCACTTCTGTCTCGTGGCCTAATTTTGCAGCCTCGATTTCGACGCTTTCCGTCCGCTGCTGCCCGGCGCTGTCGCTACCCGCGGTCGCTGCCTATGCTCGGCCGATCATGCTTCGGCTCGTGTCGCTTTGCTTGCGAACTTGCCGTTTTGCCTAGCCTGGCGCCCTGCATGCCTAGATCGGCACGCGACTTGTAGCTTTGCCTAGTTCGGCTTGCGACTTGTCGCCTGCATCGATCCGTTCGTGCGTTTCTGCTGCGTCGGCTTCGTGCTGCCTGCATGCTTCTGCTCGCCTCGCTCTGCTCGCTTCGCTCTGCTCGCTTCGCTCTGCTCGCTTCGCTCTGCTCCCTTCGCTCTGCTCGCTTTGCTCTGCTCGTCTGCTTTTGCTCGCTTCGGTCTGCTTCTGGAATTTGTCGGGCGCCGTTACAAATGCGTCGCAAAATTTGTCGCGACGCCGTTACTTGTGTGCATGGGCGCCGACCAACGGGCGTTTGCGTGTAGTCTGCACCCCGCGGGCTTGCACTTGCCTATGCCCCTGCCTATGTCTCGCCTATGCTTTGTCTATGTCTTTACCTATGCCTTGTCTATGTCTTTGCTTATGCCTTGTTTATGTCTTTGCCTTTGCCTTTGCTTGCTACCCATTACATGCAAACCCATGGGGTATTATAAACTTAAAAGTATTTTATTTCATTTAAACTTAAATAACTATTGTGACGCGTTTCATACGTCGTCACACTGCCAACAACATCAACAACAACTACGCAACCTTCGTTCTCCCTGTCTCAGTCCACAGTGACTGCAACAACAACATCAACGGCAACGTCAATGACCACTGCTGCTATGCTCGACCGGCCAATACTGCAAAGTCAGCAGTTTCCGAGTCAATTACCTAAACAACCTACCACAACTTTACACTCAAGTTCAACTATCAGACCAGAATGGATCGATACATACAAGTTACCGCAAGTTACCGCGCAAATTAAGCCCGCACAATAACAAGTTGGGCAATAATCCCAAGCTTAATAAAACCTCCGAATCAAAATCAAATCAAGAAAACATTTCAAACGATAATATATTCAAAATTTTAGGCAAACACCTTGAAGACGAACCCGAAGAAGTGGCCACAGAACCTGTAAAGCCAAACCCCCCTCCTATCTACATAAGAGACTCAAAATGTTCTTCGATCGTCGAACGACTTACGGAGGTAATAGGCACCCACAACTTTTATGTGACCAATATAAATAAGGGCGAAGTCAAGCTTCAAGATAACAATGGAAATAACTACCGCACCGTTGGGAAAGACCTAAGAGCTACAAAGAAAAATGACTATACCTACTGTGACGACGCATGAAGCGCGTCCCATTTCTTAGTTATTTAGTTTTAAGTTAACCCATAAGTTCATTATACCCCATATTTCTTTTAAGTAAGTGGTAGCAAAGACATAGGCAAAAGCAAAGGTAAAGACATAGGCAAGGCATAGGCAATGACATAGGCAAGGCATAGGCAGAGGCATAGGCAAGTCCAAACACGCGGGGTGCAAACTGCAAGCAATCGCCCGTTAGTCGGCGCCCATGCACGGCAACGGCGTCTTGACAAATTTTGCGACGCATGTTTAACGACGTCTGAACAAATTTCGAGCAGCGCGTGTGTAACGGCGCCCCGAAAATTCCAGAAGCAGACCGAAGCGAGCAAAGGCGGACGAGCAGCGCGAAGCGAGCAGAGGCAAGCAGGCAGCGCGAAGCCGACGCAGCAGAGACACACGAACGGATCGATGCAGGCGACAAGTCGCGAGCCGAAGTATGCGAAGCTACAAGGCGACAGGCTAGGCAAAGCGACAAGTTCGCAAGCAGAGCCAAGCGAGCCACGCAACATGAGCCGAAGCATGATCGGCCGAGCGGGCAGGAAGCGTCGAAATCAAAGTTGCAAAATTTGGAAACGGGACAGAAGTTTAAGGCGAGTGATCGAGGACGGACGCAACCGCTCCTAGAAACAAAAGTGAAAAGTGACAAATAAATTTAAAAAAGTAGAAAAGGACCTGAAAATATATAATAAGTTAAACCAAGGAAGAAAAGGACAATGGACAAGGACCCCATAGAAGGAAAGGAGAGGTAAGCGGTGCAAAATATAAAGGGAGCAAAGCCAAGAGAAGCAACGTATGGTGCGAAGTAGGCAGGGACATAGCAAGGCAGGGACAGTTAAGTGCAAAATCTGTAATATAACAAGAGAACAAAATTTGTGAAAAGAAAAAAATCCCAAAATAATAAACAATGCGTAGGCATTTCTAACTTAACTCGCGGTCAATATTTCGGTTACTTTCCTTCGTAAACGTGTTAGCAGGAAAATTTCGCGTGTGCGCCCGCATGGGTCTGTGTGCTGTAAGTGGTCGCTAGTTGAAAAGCAAATACGTGAACCTGTGTTCGGAAACGAGTCGCGGTGTGGTGCAATACACCACCGATGCGATTTGTGGGAGCACAGCCAAGGGTATTTGCGGTCACGGGCGTCCCGTTACGGCGGAGACGACCGATCGTGCGCATAAGTGAACGTGAGCTGACAAGTGGGTATTTTTTTTTTTTTTTTTTTTTGGACGTTGAATACAATGAATGTATTAGCAAGTGGTCCAACGACACCAAGCCGATGCTTGTTGCGCGCGGAACCCAGACGAAGTCCACCTCCCGCCTAACCGACCGAGAGGCACCGTCGCGTAACGGACGACACGGAAACGCGATAAAAATGCGAATAGACACGCGAGAAGAAACTAACGCGATAAAGAAAGAAAAAGCGGATAGGAGATAGGATAGGAGCATGCAAAATTAAATAAATAATAAAAAAGAATATCGAGGAAATAATATTACTAATTACGTGCTAGATAGAGAAGAATTAAAGACTTCATAGTGGCAATAGAGTTAGTGCCAGCTATGACATGTTGAAGTTTATTGTAGTCCGAACATAATACCCTCAACGGATTGTGCAGTGCATAGTTCGATCTACAATAAGGAAGAGTTAGTGGAAGATAGTTACGAGTACTTCTGCAAGGGACAGAGAAGTGGAGCTGCATTACAAGGGCCTCACTGTCAATGTCACCTTGCATAAGGTTGTTAATAAATAATACCCCTAGCATGGCTCTGCGATTAGTTAGGGAAGGCAAATTTAATAATAAGAGTCTATTGTTATAGGAAGGCAGTCTTAAATTTTCCTCCCAGTTAAGGCCACGTAAAGCAAACAATAAAAAGTTCTTTTGTACGGACTCGATGCGTTCTTTATGAATAGTGTACTGGGGACACCATACGCATGAACCATATTCAAGAATAGGACGAACAAGTGAGATGTAGAGGGTCTTAGTAAGATAAGGATCGTCAAATTCCTTAGACCATCTCTTAATAAAGCCTAGAACACCCATGGCTTTATTTACCATATTAGAAATATGATTGGAAAACTTTAGTTTTCGGTCCAAACGGACCCCCAAATCATCAACTAGGGTAATTCTTTCCAAGACAGAACCACAAAGAGAATAAGAAGTATACATTGGACTGGCTCGAGAGAATGTCATCAGCTTGCATTTGGAGCTGTTCAGGTTTAAAAAATTGGCACAACACCACGAATGAAAACTATTTAGGTCGGCTTGTAAGTGTGACTGACAGTGGTCGTCTTTAAATTGATAACAAAGCTTTACATCATCCGCGTACATAAGAGTACGAGAGTTATGTATGACCGAAGGCAGGCCATTGATGAAAAGCGTAAAAAGTAGGGGGCCAAGATGACTCCCTTGAGGAACGCCAGATGTGGCGTGAAGTGGAATTGAGAGGCTGGTTTTAAAGAGGACTCTTTGAGTTCTGTCAGTCAGATAGCTTACAATCCAACTAAGTAATTTTGGTGAAAAACCTAGAAGGTCAAGCTTATGTGCCAAAAGGGAATGATTCACTGAGTCAAAAGCTTTACTGAAATCAGTATAAATGACATCAGTTTGAAGATTTTCCTGAAATCCACAAAGGATGTCAGCTCAAGCAAATTTGTCGTAGTTGAACGACGTTTAATAAATCCGTGTTGAAAAGGTGAAATAACGGATTTGCATAACTGTTGCAAGTGAGGAGTTATAACATTCTCGAAAAATTTAGGTATAGCCGACAATTTAGAGGTACCTCTATAATTGCTTGCTTCAGACTTGCTGCCCTTTTTCAATAAGGGGATAATAAAAGATTCCTTCCAAATGGAAGGAAAGAGTGAAGTTTCTAAGGACAGCGAAAATAGTTTGAGCAATGGCTTACTTAAGGAGTTGGCACAGAACCGAAGTATACAAGCGGGAACACCGTCAGGTCCGGGTGAAAAAACTGGCTTAACTAAATAAAGATCCTTGACAAGGGAGCTTTCGTTTAGAAAGGGGGAGAAGATACCATTCGAACTTGGAATGTTGTATGGATAAAAATGAGTAGTATGTGTAGAAGGTGAGTAAGTCGTTTGAAAAAACTTTGCAAACATATCGGCCATGGTTTGGTCGGTATTTGCACTAGCATTTTCAAACGTTAAGTTATTAGGAAATGCGGAAGACTTACGCTTCGTGTTAACAAAACTATAAAACTGTTTGGGGTTCTGAATAAACTGAACCTTACAACGAGCTAAATAGTTTTTATAACATTTCGCGTTTAAGACTGTAAAGTCTGACCGCGCGCTTAAGTAGCGTGAAAAGGCTAAGGGCGAGTTACTAAATTTAAATTTTTTGTAAAGGCTTGACTTTAAATTTTTTAACCGTGACAACTCTCTTGTAAACCATGGCGGCTTACTCGAGGATGATGAATAATAGCACGGAACGCAAATATCAAAAAATGAATTAATGTTTTTATAAAAAATATTGGTCGCTACTGATATATCAGTAGACAAATATAATTCCGACCAATCAAACTGTGAAATTAAAGAGTTTAATAAATTAAAATCTGCTTTTCTAAAGCAGCGTACGCGCTTACACAATTTTTCATGTTTATCCATACAAGCACCAAAATCGAAAGACACTTCCAGAGTAGGATGGTAAGGATCTTCTGGGAAAGAAAGTGGTTCAGTCTTGACTAAATTTACTCTAGATGGATCGGAGACAAAGCATAAGTCTAACGATCTGTTACTACAGTTTAAGATATGATTGACCTGCGACAATGACATATCAAACAGACCGTCAAAAAGGTCGTGGTGCCGTGAGGGCAGCAGAGAATTTGAATCAACACTTGTTGTCCAATTGCAATCTGGTATATTAAAGTCCCCAAGGACTGAAAGGTGATCTCTGTCTGATAACAGATTAAAAATAGTCTTTATTGCAGACAAATGTTGCAAATAGACAGATACATCCGATGACGGCGGAATATAGGAACAGGTTATACAATGAAAAAAACCGGGAAAGTGTAATTTTACACAGAGGAATTCAATAGCAAGTTGAATCTCCGGCTGTAAAAGTTCCAAATTGATGGTGGAATCGACTGCAATAAGGACTCCACCACCACGACGGTCAGGTCGATCACACCTGTAGGTTTTGAACTTGCTTGGAAAAACTTCGGAGTTTAGAATATCCGGTTTTAACCAAGTCTCAGTAAACACAACAATTTGGGAAGAAAAAGAAAGACTGTTTATATATAAAGTTGAAAGTTTAGTATTTAGACCTCTAACATTTTGATATGAAAGAGTTAAGGAGCATGTTAGTTTTTTTTGTTTAAGGTTGTTTTTTATTTGGGCTGAAGCTAGAGACGGCAAAGGAAGATTAATCGGAGGGCGATTTTTCTTCTTCTTTGTTTCGAACTCTTTGACCATTACATGCTCCGGCCAAAATTGAGCCGAGCATATAATGCCCATGAGTTCGTTGGGGACACTTATTTTGAAGGATGATATGTCCCTCTCATAAGAAAACTTAAATTTTTCCACTTTTATATCCAAGGCATGAGTATTTCCTTGGATATAGGCTGTTACATCATTTGATGTGAGGTCAGGGGCAAGCCTGGAAACAAAAATTTGTTTCCTTTGTGGAACACCTAGAATCTTTTTAGGCGCCTCGGGTGTAACTCCAGAGCATAGGTTCTCTTCTGGTAAACCGGAACTTGAACACGCCTTCGGTAAAACTATTAACTGTGGCACGGGCAACGATACCACAGCAGACTTGTCAGAAATCATGGGCGTCACAGGTTGCTCACACTCAATGACATTATCGGGAAGCGAAAACGATTGAGCCGAAGACCTCGTTACTATTGGGGGATTGGTGAACGAGATCAACGGCTGGGTCACTGGCGTGCCTGGCTGATCAATTAGAGGGAGCTGGGTGGCGCTAACTGAAGATTTTTGATTTCGCGAGGTTTTCTTGCGCTTTGGCGATTCATTCAATAACTTAAGGTTATTGAAAGACGAATCAAGCGCTGAGAACTGGTCGGAAAGTTTGCGAAAACTTCCAAACAGTTCCCTAAAACCAGTCTTCGTTTGACGCATAAACGAACACATTTCGTTCTCCACCTCCCTACACACATCACAGCAATAACGCAACCCCGTGCGCTTGGCTACGGCGTCAGCCGTCGGGCCGGTATATCCAGCACACTTTGCGTGTACTACGTTGTCACATAGCCAACACGAGATGCTTGCCTGGGCGGCAGTCACCTGCTTAAGGCAGGATTTCTTGAAACAAATTAAAACGTCCATTATATGGGACACCTACTGTTAAAATAAAATAAAAACAGCCAAAGGAAAACAAAATCAAAACAAGAAAAGGGATGAGCGCAAGAGAAAGAACTTAACGCGCGTAAAGGGCAGAGAGCAGAGAGAGCAAAAATAATAAAAAAGATAAGTTCGAGAGCGGCAAAGCGTGAGAGCTGCTTAGGCGCGCTCAAAGAATTAGGAGAGGTAAGTAGAGAGAGAAATTAGCGGTGACTAACAACACTAACAACTACGTCGCTTACCCAAAAGAGAATAAAGAAAAAGAAGAAATGCACCGAAAGAGGCAGAACCAATGCACAAAACAATAGAGAATAAGATCTAAAGTTTGCAAACACAGATTAGTTTGGAAAATTTTAAGAACATGCACACGCGTCGTGAACGGGCTAAAGTTAAAACTTCGGTTTCAAAGAAAATTTAAATAAAAACACCGGCTGTTTTTAATAAAAAAGCCGAAAATCGAAGCGCAAAAAAAACACGTCCGTTCACTAGGAAGAAAATGAATTTTTGAGCGTGTTCTAACGGGCTGTGGCTGTTCCCACCGAGTGACCTGTGGGAACATAAGCGAAAGTACCTGCGGTCACGTGCGTTCCGTACGGCGAACGACCAGTCGCGGGGCGGGTCGTGTGTGAAACGATAGTTGACACGGGGTACACGAGCGTGCCTTCACAAGTGCAGAGTGGTGCAATACACCACTGAGCGATTTGTGGGAGCGCAGGCGACAGTACCCGTCGTCACGAGCTTTCCCCACGACCTGCAGCCAACCAGGTGAACAGCGAAAACGCGGATAGAGTGCCTGGCACGGAAGACGTGAGCCACGTGTACGCGTGAAGAGGGTATGTCCGCTGTGCCCGACAACAGTCTCAGCCCTTTTCTAATTTGCCAGTGACCCCTCCCCTCTCTTTCTAAACTTCTTAGTAGTCCTAGTTATTTATAAATTTTGCTGTAAAGACCCTGGCTAGACTGAGAGTTGTACCCTAGCCCGAGAAAACATCTTTACACTACCAATTAAAGAGCAGTAAGGTTCTTTAAGTGGTAATCAAAGGCATCGAATCAACTGTGTCAACTGCAGAAATCATCTCTGCTCTACAAGAGAAGGGATTTGAGGTGAAATCGGCTATCAATATTATAAATAGAGCTAAGATACCACAGCCTCTTTTCAAAGTAGAATTAAGCCCCGAAAACAAACCCAAAAACACAAATTTTGTCCATCCAATCTATAAACTCCAGTATCTACTCCACCGCAGAATAACAGTGGATAAGCCACATAAGCGTAATGCTCCTGTACAATGCACGAGTTGCCAGGAGTATGGCCACACTAGAACCTACTGTACACTACGCCCAGGGTGCGTAGGTTGCGGAGACTTGCACGACTCTGGCATCTGTCCAAATAATAAAGACGACCTTAATCTAAGGAAATGCGGTAACTGTGGTGGAAACTACACAGCAAACTTCAGAGGGTGTCCAGTCTACAAAGATCTCAAAAGTCGCGTTTCTAAGCAACCATTCCCCAAACAGAACTCTGTTACTCCACCTCAATCAACACCGGGAGTCTTTTTCACCAAAGCAACTAGGTCCTCATTTGAACCTGTAAGCACAATTCCTAGAGTATCATTTGCAAATGCCTTGACATCAGGCATAGTAAAGCCAGCTTCTAAGTCGGCAATCCCCTAACACCAGCTGCCCAATCAACAACATCAGAGAAACACAACATCTTAGAACAGCCATCAACTGAAATTGAATCACTCATTATTTCACTTCAAACAAGTGGGTAAGGCTACAGTCGGGCGCCCGACAGTAAGATACCCTTCTCCCAATTTTCTAAATCCGTTACAAACGTATAACCACTTTCATTGTTTCAAACTCTCTGAATTCTCATTCTGCATAAATACTTCTACTACATATAGCTTACTCGCTCGCACTCACACAGCGACGTCGCAACGTCGACATCGGCGTCAACTACGTCATAGCAGCGCGCAGGCTGCTGCCCGTACCGAACATTTGTACTGAAAACGTTGACTTGAACAACTTCTGTGTTATTGGTCCGATCGGATTGTAATTTGGAGAATATGTTCATATTGCACTTAGCTTTATACATACAAAGCAGAACGTTATGGGTTTAATACTTTGCTTATTAATCGCATATAACCGATTTGCGGGAGCGGTGGGCGTGGCATCAAACAGTTGATATAAACTTGATCTGCCTATGGTTTATAGGAACCTTCATGAAAAATTTGGTATCTCTAGCTTTTTTAATAGCTGAGATCTGTTATCTCATACAGACGGACAGACGGACGGACGGACAGACAGACGGACATGTCTGAATCGACTCGGCTAGTGATCCTGAGTAAGAATATATATACTTTATGGGGTCTGCCACGCCTCCTTATGCCCATTACATACATTTTGCACAAAGTTAGTATACCCTTTTTTGACCATTTTCAATGGTCGAAGGGTATAAAAAGCATGATGGAATTCATGCAGTTTATGCAATCTACAATACAAGACCTCATGCGAAATCAAAACTTACTCATGCAAATGTTTGCATCCCAACACTCCAAACCATAAATGGCTATTTTAAAGATATGTTTCTGGAATGCTAACGGCATTTCACAGCACAAAAACGAATTTATTAAATTCCTAACACGACATTGATATAATGCTAATCTCCGAAACCCATATCACAAATTAAAATAACTTCTTTGTTAGTGAGTACACTTTTTACTCAACGAATCATCCAGTCGACAAAGCTCATGGAGGAAAAGACATCCTTATCAAGAGATGCATCAAGCACCATCAATTGCAGCCATTCGCAATCAATTACTTGCAAGCTACGTCAATAAGTAATAAAGTGTCTATCGGCAGTCTTAGTATTGCCTCAAAATGCTGCCCACCACGGTTTTCTACTTCGGAAGAAGACTTCATGGAATATTTCAACCATGCCCATTTCAAATCAGCAGGCGATTATAATGAAAATTTATGGTTATTTTCCTCAAAGATGGAAAAAGTCAACTATAGTTATGATTCCAAAACCTGGTAAAGACAAAACCCAAGCATCTTCATATAGACCAATAAGTCTGTCCTGCTTATCAAAACTATTCGAAAAACTCATCTAATCGCACATCAGTCCCCATCTTAGTATAAATAACATAATCCCAATGCATCAATTTGGGTTCCGAGAAAAACATGTTACAATAGAACAGGTAAACCGTATCACCACGGAAATACGCACTGCGTTTGAACAACGAGAATACTGCTCTGCTATATTTCTTGATATTGCCCAAGCGTTTGACAGGGTGTACAAGATCAAAACATTACTCCCCAATAGTATGCACAAACTCCTCGAATCCTATTTACATAAGAGATTATTCTCCGTAAGATGCAGCTCTCCAACATCTGCTGAGCGTGAAATCAAAGCTGGAGTCCCTCAAGGAAGCGTTCTCGGTCCCATTCTATATACACTATACACATCGATTCTACAGAAGTTTGATGCTGGTATCGACGGTTCAATACTCTTTTAAAATCGGACCACAAAGTTAATTTGTCATAATCTAGCTGCTCTTCCCATTTTTCTCAGAATGATAAGATATTTTTCATAAAAATAAAGCATCCGTTATCGTAGACTCTCCTTAGGCTTACCAAAGCCTTTTCAGAATTATGATATCGAATGCCTTAATCGTTCCCAAGGCATCACCAGAGAGACAGGAGATCAATGATTAAACTTATCGATAACCGGAATGCTCTTATCATTATGAAGAAAAGTCCCAAATAGTCCTATAAAATTCTTGAACTCAGAATATTTAGGTATTGCCAAATTAGCTGATATCTGTTGTTTCATACAGACAGACAAAAGGATAGACAGAAAGACAGACAGACTGACAGACCGACAGACCGACAGACCGAACGACCGACAGACAGACAGACATGGCTAGATCGACTCGGCTAGTTATACTGAGCAAGAATATATATACTTTATGGGATCTTCCACGCCTAACATACATAAGCACAAATGTAGTAAAAGTTGACAATTTTCAATGGTCGAACTTATTCTTTGACAATCTTTATACTATATATACTTTACTTTATATACTTTATGGATGTCTTTTTTTGCCTCTTACGCACATTCCGACAAACCTAAAAGACCATGTATATTTTTTAAATCCAAGTTCTTAATTTAATAATTATACTTTTCAGCTCATTCAGCTTTATACATACCGAAGCAGAACCTTATAAGTTCAATACTTTGCTTAATAATCGCAAATAACCGATTTGCGGGGGCGGTGGGCGTGGCATCAAACATTTGATATAAACTTGATCTGCCTATGATAGATAGGAACCTCCATACCAAATTTGGTGTCTATAGCTTTTTTAATAGCTGAGATCTGTTGTCTCATACAAGACGGACAGACAGACGGACATGTCTCAATCGACTCGGCTCCTTATGCCACGCCTTCTTATGCCTGTTACATACATTTTGCACAAAGTTAGTATAGCCTTTTTTGACCATTTTCAAAGGTCGAAGGGTATACAAAATTTTTTGTGGGGCTGTGTAATCAATGACCATTCTATACTTCCTAATATTGGAAGCATCTAGTTTTTTCGGTACGATCCACACAGGTGAATTGTATGGAGATCGCGAAGGTCGTATTATATCGTTTTCTAGAACGTCTTGAATCTGCTTGTTCACCTCGGCTTTTAAACTCATTGGGTACTGATAAAACTTAGAGTATACAGGTGTGTCGTTAGTCGTTCGAGCGGTTTTTACATTAGTGACGTGGGTCAGTTTGTCATCCGGTTCTGCAAAAAAGTTGGGGTAATTTCTGAGTAGATGGTTTAATTCAATTCGCCGATTGCGTGTAAGATGATCTGACCTTGGTATTATTACGTTAACTGAATCGAATTTTGTTTCTTTAATGGGGACATTTGTGCCATTTCTTAAATACATTATTTTGTTTTTTGTGTCAATGACTGCACCTAACTCTTTTAAACTGTCATTGACTAATATCGCGTCAAAAGTTTTAAGAGTTGGTAGTTTAAAGAATTTAATTAGTGTATTTGTGTCATTAAATAGATTGGCGTTTTTATGATTTATGATTTTTTTATGATGAGTTATTTTAGTATTACCGCCTACAGAGACAGCATTGAATACGATTTTATTTGGTAATGGGTTTGAGACATGTCTCGGTTGAATATATTTTCGTTTAGAGCCGGTATCAATAAGTATTTTTAAAATTTCTTCACTCCTCACCTTACACTCGAAGTACGGCAGCAAGGAGTCAATTACTCTAAAAAATTGAGGTGGGTATAGTCATATTGTAGTTCTTGGTCATTGCTATTGATAAGTTCTGTGTGTTCAGTTAGTGTTTCTTCACAGTTCGTCTGTTCTTCTTGTTCTGCCAGTGTTTGTTCGTAGTCGGTCATTGACAATGCTTCTTGCTCTGACTCTGGTTGCTGTTCCAACTCTGTTTAGATATTAAAGTTTATTTGCCTCTCAGCGTGGTCTGTGATAGGTATTGGGGGTCTTTTGCCGGTGGGATCAAATTGTGGTCTGTTCATATAATTAAGTTGCCTACTGTGAAGGCTTCTATCTACGTCCATTGGCTCTGGTCGTGGTTGGGGTTTGGTTGCAATCGGACGAGGTGGTTGATATGGTTGATGTGGTGGAGCTTGTGCTAAGGTGCTGGTCGAAATTGGTTACCGAAACTATTCGGCACTGGTCGGTATTGTGGATACCCAAAGTTAGTATTAGGCAATTCCATTGGCATGGGTGGTAACTGCATAGGTCTGGGAGGTAGCATAGGTTTAGCTTGTAAACCCATATTATTAGGTATAGGTTGTGGGCGTGGTAGCGGCCCTTGAGGTGTGTTTCTAAAAGTGCTCTGCTGAAATCTTGCCGAAGCGTGATTAGTACGGTACGTCTGATTGTCTAGCTTTAAGCACAGGTGCAAAGCGTATGGGAGATCAGTGGGCTCTTTTATGCCCAGAAGATGTGGGAGGTCACCACGGAGACCTCGGATAAAGGTATCTAAAGCTTTATCTCTGTACAACTTGGTCATAAGCAGTTCTTATTCTCTGGCTAAATCCATGCAGTTTATTTTATGCGGGATGCGTACCCCATCAAGCAGAGGTACTACCCGAAGAATCCGGCCATGCAGAAGATCATCAACGAGCAGGTTGATGAGCTTCTGCGAGATGATAGGATCGAGCCATCGAGGAGCCCATAAGTGCACCGATTGTACTGGTGGGGAAGAAGACCGGAGAGATGCGGATGTGCGTGGACTATCGCCAGCTCAACGCGAAATCCATCCCGGACGCCTACCCGTTGCCACGGATCAACCACATCCTGGAGAAACTCAAGGACGCGAAGTACATATCTTCGCTGGACTTGAAGAGCGGGTATTGGCAAATACCTATGGCCCGGGACAGCAAGGAGTACACCGCGTTCACAGTGCCTGGCAGAGGCCTTTTTCACTGGAAGGTGATGCCGTTCGGACTACATTCGGCCCCGGCTACATTTCAGCGGGCTTTGGATGGAGTCATCGGACCAGACATGGAGCCGCACGCGTTTGCGTACCTCGACGATATCGTCGTAGTAGGACGCACCCTCCAGGAGCATCTGGATAACCTACGAGAGGTGTTCCGGAGGCTTCGGAACGCGAACTTGCGCCTGAATAAGGCCAAGTGCAGCTTCTTTCAAAAGAGCATCATCTACCTGGGGCACCAGGTCAGCGAAGGTGGAATCCACACCGATCCCAGCAAGATCGCAGCGATAAAGGAACTCCAGCCGCCAACGACTGTCAGGGAGTTACGGAGATGCTTAGGCATCGCTTCCTGGTACCGGAGATTTGTGCCGAACTCCGCCACCCTGGTACAACCCATGTCGTCGTTGTTAAAGAAGGGCAAGCGATGGGTTTGGAGTGAGGAACAACAGCTAGCGTTCGAGGCTTTAAAGACGAGTCTCACGCAAGCACCAGTTTTAGCATGCCCGGACTTCGCTGAGCGCTTCACACTCCAGACAGACGCGAGCGACATCGGACTAGGAGCAGTGCTGACCCAACAGATCCAGGGAACAGAACGCGTCATTGCATACGCAAGCCGTCGCCTCTCAGTAGCCGAAAGCCGTTATTCGACTACGGAGAAGGAGTGCCTGGCCATTGTGTGGGCGATAAGGAAACTGCGATGTTACTTGGAAGGATACGAGTTCGACGTAGTCACGGATCACCTGGCGTTAAAATGGTTGAACAGTATCGAGAACCCTACTGGAAGGATCGCGCGCTGGGCGTTAGAGCTACAACAGTTCCGCTTCAACGTGCATTACCGCCGCGGGGATCAAAACATCGTAGCCGACGCTTTGTCCAGACAGCCCTTGGAGACTCTACAACAGGTCATTCAGGAGAGCCCCCCTGTGCGTGGACAACCCGGATGCTGGAGTTAACCGAGAGGGAACCCGAGAAGTATCCAGAATACTTAAGGGAGAACGACCAGCTCTATCGACGAGGAGGTTTTCGCCCAGACGACGAGGATTACACACCTTGAAAGTTGTGCGTGCCGAAACCACAACGCCAACGGGTGTTACAGGAATGCCACGACCAGCCCACAGCCGGACATCAGGGGGTACGGAAGACCCTAAATAAGATTCTCCAGCGATATTTCTGGCCAGGCCTCTTCCGGGACGTAGCACGTTACGTACGGAAATGCGAGACCTGCCAGAAATTTAAAATTAGCCAACTGAAACCTCCGGGACAGATGCACACCCGGCAAGTACATGCACCCTTCGACGTGCTCTGTGCAGACTTCGTGGGACCACTCCCGCGCTCTACTCACGGGAATACCATGTTGCTGGTATTTTTCGACGCTTTTTCGAAGTGGGTGGAGCTGGTGCCTTTGCGCAAAGCAACGGCAGCACACCTGATGCGCTCGTTCCGAGAACGAATTCTGGCCAGGTTTGGAGTGCCGAAGATGCTAGTCTGCGACAACGGAACGTAGTTCACAAGCCGAGCTTTCGCGACATTTTGCAAACAGTTGGGCATGACTCTACAGCACACCGCGCCGTACACCCCGCAGCAGAACCCCACGGAGAGAGTAAACAGGACCGTGAAGACCATGGTAGCACAGTACCTGGGCGACCAGCAGCGAACGTGGGATGAACGCCTCCCCGAGATCAGCCTGGCGATCAACACCAGCGCCTCGGACACCACCGGATTTAGCCCAGCGTACCTCGTACAAGGGCGCGAGCCTCGTTTGCCGGGAGCCCTCTACGAGGAGGTGACGCCTGTCATACGGGCGGAATCACGGATGCCCGAGGAGAAGGAGCAACACATGCAGGACGTTTTCAAGATCGTCGCCGAGAATGCACAGCAAGCAAGCGCAGAACAAGGGAGACACTACAACTTACGCCGCCGAGAGTGGAAGCCGGCCATCGGCGACTTCGTACTACTGAGACAACATCATTTGTCGAAGGCAGCCGATGGATTCGCCGCCAAGTTGGCACCCCGCTACGATGGACCTTACCGGGTTTTGAGTTACATCTCACCCGCGATTCTACGCCTCCAAGACGTCGGAACGAAGAAAAGACGCCGTGCTGGATTGGCCGATCTGAAGGCTTTCCACGGGGAGGAATCGACCAGCGAAGGTTAACGGGTACCGGGTGGGGTAGGCTTCCACTAAAATTCTAAGTATAACCATTTTGACCTTGACATACATGTAGTTATAAGTTACCAGTAGAGTTTCACGTTTCGCACCATTAGGGCCCGACAGAACATAGAAAACAAAACCCACAAGTATTACTAAGCAACCTTTGTAAATTTATAGCCCCGAGTCGGATAGCGAATGGCGCATGCTGGTCCAGCGATCAACGGGAGAAGGCACGCGTCCACCTTATTCCTCGGTGAAGTAAGGGGGGGGTGTAACGCCGCATGAAGCGACGCCACATTTATAATTTAAGTTAACATATTAGAAACTAAAGACAAGATATCTTTAAGCCAGGCATACCCCGTAGTTATTTGAAACAGAAGCATAGGCATAGGCAAAGGCAAGGGCGAAGACAAAACATGCGAAACAGGGCAAGAAACATAAGAAACCCTTGGTCACTCGGCACCCATGCCTAGTAACGGTGCCTCGGTACCCAGAGCTTGTGCACACACAAGTAACGGTGCCTCGGTACCCAGAGCTCGCGCATTTAGGCAGGCAGCCGTCGAACACTTGCACTAGTAACGGTGCCTCGGTACCCAGAGCTCGCGCATTTAGGCAGGCAGCCGTCGAACACTTGCACTAGTAACGGTGCCTCGGTACCCAGAGCTCGCGGACACACAAAGTAACGGTGCCTCGGTACCCAGAGCGCGTGCACAGACCAGCAGCGACGCTAAGCAAGGCAGCGACGCTGGGCAAGCGAACGGCGCCGTGCAGGCAGCGAAGTGCAAGCAGAGCCGCAGCAGCCAGGCAAGATCGGCCGAAGGCAGCGGCATCGGCCGAAGGCAGCGGCGACAGACAAGCAGCGGCGACAGGCAAGCAGCGGCGACATGCGAGCAGCGGCGACATGTACGCAGCAGCGGCGACATGTTCGCAGCAGCGAAAAGGGAAGTCGCGAAATTAGGCCAAGGAGAGTTGATCCCGAGCAGCCAGCAGAGTAGGCAGCAAAGTGCTC
This sequence comes from Zaprionus kolodkinae, assembly GCA_018901885.1. NCBI lineage: Eukaryota > Metazoa > Arthropoda > Insecta > Diptera > Drosophilidae > Zaprionus > Zaprionus kolodkinae. Next base: position 90,164 of record JAEIFM010000312.1, on the reverse strand, counting down.
CCTCTCAATGAAATCCCAAGTGAAACAAAAGTAATTAACAGTGCCAAGTCCTGCCAAGTGCCAGCCCAAGGACCCCAAAAGGACGAAACAACAACATGAATCCTGTCGCAGGAGAGTCAAGGTGAGCCGAAGTAAACATAAAACAATGAGAGCGCAGTTAGAGCTAGCGTAAATGGTGCGAAGTAGGAAGTAGGCAGGGACTAATTAAAATAAGGACTAGTGCTTAAAGATCGAAGAAAACCCAGTGAATAAAAGAAACCATGTTAAATATTAACGAAATTTCCCTGCAGTGATTATTTAAAAAACAATATACCCGGTGTTACGTTCTTCCCCTCTAGGGTAGGCAAAAAGTGTCGTGTCCGTGTGTGTGCCGTTGTGAGTGTGTATTAGCAGAGTCGCGCTTTCTGGTATGCCGGTGCTCCGCTGGCCAGTAAGCGAGCCTGCGTGTACACACGCATAGTTCGTGTCGTGAGTGAACGTCAGTTGGCGAGTGGGTGCGTGAGCGTGTTGCGGCGTGGTGGAATACACCACCGAGCGACTTGTGGGAGCGCAGGCGAGAGTACCTGGGGTCACGGGCATTCTGCACGACCAACGGCCGATCGTGAGTGTCGTGCGTGAAACGTTAGTTGGCAAGTAGGTGTGAAACGTGTACCTTAACGAGTTTGCGCGGTGCAATACACAACTGAGCGGCTCGTGGGGGTACAAGCAAGAACACCTGCGGTCACGGGCGTTCTGTACGACCACCGATCGACCGTGAAGGGCGCCGTGAGCGAGCGATAGTTGGCAAGCGAGGTGCAAAGGGCGTGCATTTTACCTAGTTGCGGATGGTGGAATACACCAACGAGCAACTTAGGGAGTGCAAGCGAAGAGCACCCGCGGCCACGTGCGTTCCTCACGATAGGCCGCCAACTCGGCACGCGTGACACGCGACACGTGCCCGTGAGCCTCGAAAGGACCGCGTGGTGGCGGAGACCATTACCACGTGATTAGCAAACGAGCACACGTACATTATGTGGGTCATGCCCATAGCCGATACCCTGTAAACGACCCATTGAGGTATGACATGCTAGTAACCTCTCTTACTAAAGTCATAGAAAGTCCTAGTATTTATAAATTTTCTGTAAAGACCCTGGCTAGACTGAGATATGTACCACAGCCTGAGAAAGCATCCTTACAGATGGCGCCCGAGTAGGGACTACTATGACTAGACATTTAGTTTTGAGAATTTTCGTGGACTGAAGACCCACGTAGCAAATTTATGCAGGGTATAGCAGGCAGGCACAAGATCCACATTACAAGTTTCACACAGGGTACTCGTAGCAAAGAATAGACATAGACGATGCATGCATAAGAATCATAGTTTTTCTCATATCAGTCGTAGGACAGGTTCCACACGTGTCTACGACTACTGCGCATACTGACGTGGGCGCAAACTTTGACCTTGTGATTTTATTTTACACGGCTTAACCATTTCTTCCTGCGCCGGCGCAGCCTGAGCGGCGACACCGCTCAGGCAAACTTGTATATAAGACTCGGTACCGAATACCGAGAGAGTCAGTCGCGTCCGGACCCGCAAGTAGTCAACATCGGTGACAAATCATTTTCGTTTAACAATATCGTTCCCTGACAATACCGCGAGATACCCAGCAGTGAACAAGATCGTGAACCAGACTAAGTGAAAACAAGACTAAGTGAAAACAAGACTAAGTGACGCACGTCACACCTACCTCGCGAGCAAATTTTTTTTAATCAAGTGAAAACCGATACAACAAACTCGTCCAACATGGGAACACGCTGGATCGCGTTCCGTAGGAAGAGCGAGCTGCAACTCATCCTCAAGGAGTTCGGACTGGACACGAGTGGTACAGTGGAGGAGATGCGGAGCCGGCTGGTGGCTTTCTCCAATCAGGAGGACCTGACAAAGGAACAGCTGCAACGACTCATGGAGCTAGAGGCTAGCTTAGGCAATGCAGTTACGCCGGAGCTGAAATCGCCTGGAGCATGTTCACGCGACACCTCACCGGCGCCGATGGAAGACGACGCGCAGATCTTCATCCCCATACCAAGCTTGGAAGCTAGACGGGCAGCGAGTCCTTCAAGGAGCACTACGATCCGACACATCCCACCCGTTCCAGCGTTTATGGCGGCACTTCCAGCCGGAAGTAGGACCAGCGAACCGGCCACCGATGGATAGCCCCATACGAGCTGGCCGATCGAGTACGGAAATGGGGCGTAGCTTTCAACGGCGACGCTACAGATCCGTGGGGGTTCATCGAGCAGCTGGAGGAGAAGGCGGCACTGTACAGCATCGACCCACAACAATTACCACAGGCGGTAGCGAACGTGCTGACGGGCCAAGCAGAGGACTGGTTCAGGGTCAACACCCTTTACTAAGTCACCTGGGACGAGTTCAAACAGGAGTTTATGGAGTTCTTCCTTCCCCCGCGCTATTTTCAACGACTGGAGGACGAGATCAGGAGCCGAGCCCAACGCCGAGGAGAACGATTCCGGGACTACGCCCTGGCACTAAGACTGATGATGCGACGTGCGAAGTACACCCCGGAGCAGGAGCTGGACCGGATTTACGACAACATGATGCCGGAGTATCAATTGTTTACCCGCCGACACAAGTTCCGAACGCTGGCTCAGCTGAGCAAACTTGTGACCACGTACGAGACCACGAAGGAGCTGCAACGCCAAACGACGAGCCAAGGTGATCGACGGAGAGAGAATCCGAAGCCAGTGACGACCAGCGCACCATCAACAATACTGGCTCCCACAGCAGCGACAGCCACTTCTTACGCAACACCCACAGGGGCTACAAAGGGCGACCTGCAGCGCGTGTGCCACAATTGCGCTCAACCCGGGCATCTACAGGCGGACTGCCGAAATAGCCGCGTGTGGTTCTGCTGGGACTGCGGTAGACACGGTGTACGCACGGTGGACTGTTGTCGACGACCCACGTCGGGAAATGCTGCGCGTCTTCAGCCGATGGGGAACAACATGGAGACGCCGCACCGCAGATCCCAGGAGTAGCACCTCTGAAGTGTGGTAGTGGACGTGTCATCGCAAATGTTCGGATCGAGGGTATAACAACGGACGCCACGATCGACACGGGAGCCACACGCAGCTTCATCAGCGAGCGTATGGCGGCCAGACTGAGCACACCAGAGAATGAGCGAGCAGCACTTATCCGGATCAAGCTGGCGGATGGATCATCACGTGCCGTGACTCGAGCCTTGCGGGTGAGGATCCAGCTGGGCGAGAGAGAGACGACAGTACCAATGCTGGTACTGCCCGTCATTCTGGACGACGTGATCCTGGGAATGGACTTCCTGTGCGGCGTCGAAGAGACTTTCAAGTGCGGCCGAGCAAAGTTACGTTTGCAAAGCACACTTGAAGAGGCAGCACCGACGCTCGGGACTTCCCACGGAGCAACGGAGGCGGCGGTGGCCCAAGACAGCGACAAGGTCACGGGCTTACCACCGATTTGTCCCGTCGCACGGCAGAAGAATCTGTTTAGGCAGCCCAGAGCACGAGAGGACACGAGAGAAGGCCCACGAGACACCGAGAGACAGAACAGGACACAAGAGGAAGGACAACGAGACAGAAGAGGAAGGACAACGAGACACCAAGAGACAGAACCGGATACAAGAGGAAGGACAACGAGACAGCGAGGAACAATCTAGGACACCGGCGAAGGCGCAGCAAGGCACCGGGCACCGGCGAAGCACAGAGGAACCAACAGGAGCACGAGCAGACATACATCAACGAGACACAGAGAATCAGGCCATCGCGGGTGGCCTGACCAAGCGAAGACGCCGTGGGAGACGGCCCAAGACCAGCCACGCCGCCTTGCGGGGCGTCGAGGCACCTGGAACAAGGATAGCTACGGACGAAGAACAGGTGGAGGCCTTTCTACAGTCCGAGCTAGCCAAGTTCGACGGATTGATGGGGGTGTCGCCCATTGCGGAGCATACCATCACTATGCGGGATGCGTACCCCATCAAGCAGAGGTACTACCCGAAGAATCCGGCCATGCAGAAGATCATCAACGAGCAGGTTGATGAGCTTCTGCGAGATGATAGGATCGAGCCATCGAGGAGCCCATACAGTGCACCGATTGTACTGGTGGGGAAGAAGACCGGAGAGATGCGGATGTGCGTGGACTATCGCCAGCTCAACGCGAAATCCATCCCGGACGCCTACCCGTTGCCACGGATCAACCACATCCTGGAGAAACTCAAGGACGCGAAGTACATATCTTCGCTGGACTTGAAGAGCGGGTATTGGCAAATACCTATGGCCCGGGACAGCAAGGAGTACACCGCGTTCACAGTGCCTGGCAGAGGCCTTTTTCACTGGAAGGTGATGCCGTTCGGACTACATTCGGCCCCGGCTACATTTCAGCGGGCTTTGGATGGAGTCACCGGACCAGACATGGAGCCGCACGCGTTTGCGTACCTCGACGATATCGTCGTAGTAGGACGCACCCTCCAGGAGCATCTGGATAACCTACGAGAGGTGTTCCGGAGGCTTCGGAACGCGAACTTGCGCCTGAATAAGGCCAAGTGCAGCTTCTTTCAAAAGAGCATCATCTACCTGGGGCACCAGGTCAGCGAAGGTGGAATCCACACCGATCCCAGCAAGATCGCAGCGATAAAGGAACTCCAGCCGCCAACGACTGTCAGGGAGTTACGGAGATGCTTAGGCATCGCTTCCTGGTACCGGAGATTTGTGCCGAACTCCGCCACCCTGGTACAACCCATGTCGTCGTTGTTAAAGAAGGGCAAGCGATGGGTTTGGAGTGAGGAACAACAGCTAGCGTTCGAGGCTTTAAAGACGAGTCTCACGCAAGCACCAGTTTTAGCATGCCCGGACTTCGCTGAGCGCTTCACACTCCAGACAGACGCGAGCGACATCGGACTAGGAGCAGTGCTGACCCAACAGATCCAGGGAACAGAACGCGTCATTGCATACGCAAGCCGTCGCCTCTCAGTAGCCGAAAGCCGTTATTCGACTACGGAGAAGGAGTGCCTGGCCATTGTGTGGGCGATAAGGAAACTGCGATGTTACTTGGAAGGATACGAGTTCGACGTAGTCACGGATCACCTGGCGTTAAAATGGTTGAACAGTATCGAGAACCCTACTGGAAGGATCGCGCGCTGGGCGTTAGAGCTACAACAGTTCCGCTTCAACGTGCATTACCGCCGCGGGGATCAAAACATCGTAGCCGACGCTTTGTCCAGACAGCCCTTGGAGACTCTACAACAGGTCATTCAGGAGAGCCCCCCCTGTGCGTGGACAACCCGGATGCTAGAGTTAACCGAGAGGGAACCCGAGAAGTATCCAGAATACTTAAGGGAGAACGACCAGCTCTATCGACGAGGAGGTTTTCGCCCAGACGACGAGGATTACACACCTTGGAAGTTGTGCGTGCCGAAACCACAACGCCAACGGGTGTTACAGGAATGCCACGACCAGCCCACAGCCGGACATCAGGGGGTACGGAAGACCCTAAATAAGATTCTCCAGCGATATTTCTGGCCAGGCCTCTTCCGGGACGTAGCACGTTACGTACGGAAGTGCGAGACCTGCCAGAAATTTAAAATTAGTCAACTGAAACCTCCGGGACAGATGCACACCCGGCAAGTACATGCACCCTTCGACGTGCTCTGTGCAGACTTCGTGGGACCACTCCCGCGCTCTACTCACGGGAATACCATGTTGCTGGTATTTTTCGACGCTTTTTCGAAGTGGGTGGAGCTGGTGCCTTTGCGCAAAGCAACGGCAGCACACCTGATGCGCTCGTTCCGAGAACGAATTCTGGCCAGGTTTGGAGTGCCGAAGATGCTAGTCTGCGACAACGGAACGCAGTTCACAAGCCGAGCTTTCGCGACATTTTGCAAACAGTTGGGCATGACTCTGCAGCACACCGCGCCGTACACCCCGCAGCAAAACCCCACGGAGAGAGTAAACAGGACCGTGAAGACCATGGTAGCACAGTACCTGGGCGACCAGCAGCGAACGTGGGATGAACGCCTCCCCGAGATCAGCCTGGCGATCAACACCAGCGCCTCGGACACCACCGGATTTAGCCCAGCGTACCTCGTGCAAGGGCGCGAGCCTCGTTTGCCGGGAGCCCTCTACGAGGAGGTGACGCCTGTCATACGGGCGGAATCACGGATGCCCGAGGAGAAGGAGCAACACCTGCAGGACGTCTTCAAGATCGTCGCCGAGAATGCGCAGCAAGCAAGCGCAGAACAAGGGAGACACTACAACTTACGCCGCCGAGAGTGGAAGCCGGCCATCGGCGACTTCGTACTACTGAGACAACATCATTTGTCGAAGGCAGCCGATGGATTCGCCGCCAAGTTGGCACCCCGCTACTATGGCCCTTACCGGGTTTTGAGTTACATCTCACCCGCGATTCTACGCCTCCAAGACGTCGGAACAAAGAAGAGAAGCCGTGCTGGATTGGCCGATCTGAAGGCTTTCCACGGGGAGGAATCGACCAACGAAGGTTAACGGGTACCGGGTGGGGTAGGCTTCCACTAAAATTCTAAGTATAACCATTTTGACCTTGACATACGTGTAGTTATAAGTTACCAGTAGAGTTTCACGTTTCGCACCATTAGGGCCCGACAGAAGATAGAAAACAAAACCCACAAGTATTACTAAGCAACCTTTGTAAATTTATAGCCCCGAGTCGGATCGCGAATGACGCATGCTGGTCCAGTGATCAACGGGAGAGACACGCGTCCACCTTATTCCTCGGTGAAGTAAGGGGGGGGGGGGGTGTGACGCCGCATGAAGCGACGCCACATTTATAATTTAAGTTAATATATATTAGAAGTAAAAGACAAGATATCTTTAAGCCCGGCATACCCCGTAGTTATTTGAAACAGAAGCATAGGCATAGGCAAAGGCAAGGGCGTAGACAAAACATGCGAAACAGGGCAAGAAACATAAGAAACCCCCGGTCACTCGGCACCCATGCCTAGTAACGGTGCCTCGGTACCCAGAGCTTGTGCACACACAAGTAACGGTGCCTCGGTACCCAGAGCTCGCGCATTTAGGCAGGCAGCCGTCGAACACTTGCACTAGTAACGGTGCCTCGGTACCCAGAGCTCGCGCATTTAGGCAGGCAGCCGTCGAACACTTGCACTAGTAACGGTGCCTCGGTACCCAGAGCTCGCGGACACACAAAGTAACGGTGCCTCGGTACCCAGAGCGCGTGCACAGACCAGCAGCGACGCTAAGCAAGGCAGCGACGCTGGGCAAGCGAACGGCGCCGTGCAGGCAGCGAAGTGCAAGCAGAGCCGCAGCAGCCAGGCAAGATCGGCCGAAGGCAGCGGCATCGGCCGAAGGCAGCGGCATCGGCCGAAGGCAGCGGCGACAGACAAGCAGCGGCGATAGACAAGCAGCGGCGACAGGCAAGCAGCGGCGACATGCGAGCAGCGGCGACATGTACGCAGCAGCGGCGACATGTTCGCAGCAGCGAAAAGGGAAGTCGCGAAATTAGGCCAAGGAGAAATGATCCCGAGCAGCCAGCAGAGTAGGCAGCAAAGTGCTCCCTCTCAATGAAATCCCAAGTGAAACAAAAGTAATTAACAGTGCCAAGTCCTGCCAAGTGCCAGCCCAAGGACCCCAAAAGGACGAAACAACAACATGAATCCTGTCGCAGGAGAGTCAAGGTGAGCCGAAGTAAACATAAAACAATGAGAGCGCAGTTAGAGCTAGCGTAAATGGTGCGAAGTAGGAAGTAGGCAGGGACTAATTAAAATAAGGACTAGTGCTTAAAGATCGAAGAAAACCCAGTGAATAAAAGAAACCATGTTAAATATTAACGAAATTTCCCTGCAGTGATTATTTAAAAAACAATATACCCGGTGTTACGTTCTTCCCCTCTAGGGTAGGCAAAAAGTGTCGTGTCCGTGTGTGTGCCGTTGTGAGTGTGTATTAGCAGAGTCGCGCTTTCTGGTATGCCGGTGCTCCGCTGGCCAGTAAGCGAGCCTGCGTGTACACACGCATAGTTCGTGTCGTGAGTGAACGTCAGTTGGCGAGTGGGTGCGTGAGCGTGTTGCGGCGTGGTGGAATACACCACCGAGCGACTTGTGGGAGCGCAGGCGAGAGTACCTGGGGTCACGGGCATTCTGCACGACCAACGGCCGTGTCGTGCGTGAAACGTTAGTTGGCAAGTAGGTGTGAAACGTGTACCCTAACGAGTTTGCGGCGTGGTGCAATACACCACTGAGCGGCTCGTGGGGGTACAAGCAAGAACACCTGCGGTCACGGGCGTTCTGTACGACCACCGATCGACCGTGAAGGGCGCCGTGAGCGAGCGATAGTTGGCAAGCGAGGTGCAAAGGGCGTGCATTTTACCTAGTTGCGGATGGTGGAATACACCAACGAGCAACTTAGGGAGTGCAAGCGAAGAGCACCCGCGGCCACGTGCGTTCCTCACGATAGGCCGCCAACTCGGCACGCGTGACACGCGACACGTGCCCGTGAGCCTCGAAAGGACCGCGTGGTGGCGGAGACCATTACCACGTGGTTAGCAAACGAGCACACGTACATTATGTGGGTCATGCCCATAGCCGATACCCTGTAAACGACCCATTGAGGTATGACCTGCTAGTAACCTCTCTTACTAAAGTCATAGAAAGTCCTAGTATTTATAAATTTTCTGTAAAGACCCTGGCTAGACTGAGATATGTACCCCAGCCTGAGAAAGCATCCTTACTCATTTGATATTCCAAAGTAGCGAGGTCGTGTTTGTCTGCATAATGTAATGTTAAACACTTGCAGATAGCTGTCCAATTTTAAGGGACGTTATAAGAATCGAGGGCGATGTCAGCGTTGCCTTTTATCTTATTTCGAATTGTATGTAGGATACCAAAATACTTTGCTGTACCTATAGTGTGAGCATAGGTTTCTAATATTCTATCTACACTCTTTTTCCAAGAGCCAAACTCAGCTGGATCCCCGGAACATAAACAGATTTGTCGATATCAGGGACTTTGTCTAAGTTTTGTAGATCAAATCGGTGTTATGGGGCAATACCCTGACTTTCGGCATTCGAGAAATCGAAGCCAGCATTTTGACTTTGTTCTAAGAGAATCGGAAGTTGTTCGCTCAGAATCTGACGAATGGTTGCACTTAATTGTTCGGGTTGTGCCATTATGTTTCTGTTTTGTTGGTGTGTTTCTTGTCTTGTAATTTGTGGGTTAGGTTCTGTTGGTTCAGCTTCTCTTTCTATATTAAGTGGTCTGATTAAATTGTTAAAATTAGCCATAAAAAGGAATTTTCATTAAGGTTAAATATTACTGTGAATATAGGGTATTTAAGTTGTTTCGGTATTGGAGATATGAAGGTTGTTTGGTGTTTAAATTCGCTTAAAATAAAAGTGTGTGTGTTTGAGTTAATTAGTTTGTGTTTGACTTATAGGTATAATGAAAGTTTGGTGCAAAAGGAATTGGTTTGGTATTAATAATTTTGAAATATTTTGTGCAATAGTAGAAGATTTTGATTTTAATATATATTTTTCCTTTAGTTTATCTAGTTGTTGTTTCATTTGGCACTCCCTTTCACTTTATTTTTGCTTAAAGTTATTTCGCTTTGGTTTCACTTAAAATTTATTTCGATTTGGTTAGTGTGTTTGTTTCTGTTGTTTTCACTTATTCAATAGCTTACATTATTTGAATGATGCGGCTACTCTTCGTGATGGTCCGAATGTTGTCCTGTTCGCTATCTACTTGGGATCCATAAAGTAGAGGGTGTGCTACGGGCGTACCTGACAAGACTTGTAGACCGCCGATAGATCAGCAAAATTTAATTTTCCAATCCTGTGTTGCTTTCCGATTTCCAAATTAATGAAAAGTATCACTTCGAATTACAACTGGGTTTGGGCCAGCGGAATCGCACAATAACTTTTAGTTTTTTTGCACTCAATTGAACTTAATCACTTGTCCTCACACTGGTTCCTGCTCGGGCGCCAATTAATTTCCGTTTTATTAAAACTCAGAAACTTTATCTTGATGTCGTTTTTTTCAACTCCAAATTGTGACTATATAGCTGTGGGTGTAAGGCAGCGACGGGGCAGAGATCTGCAGATCTGGATTAAACCGGCCATGATCTGCAATGTCAGCAATTTGTCGTCAAGGGTCGAAAGTGCGCACGCAAGACAAACTGCGGACGCTGTTGGTGGCATTTGCGACGTTTTGGGCGGATGTTTAGTTCATTGAACTGAACAATGTAATACAATGTTGCAGTTCTTATTGGATTCTTGTTGAATATTTCGTTATTTATTATTTAGGCAATACTTGTTAAATAATGTTTTGTGTTTATTAGCTTTAAGTTCTATTTATTGATTAGTTAGCTGTTTGTATTTTTTTGTATTTATTGTTGTTAACTTGTATGTATATGTTTGTGTTGCGCCGCTTGTAAAACCCTTGCGTCGTCGGCGCATTACTGTACATTGGCTGCTGCCAAGAGCTGATGTCGCGCCAGAGTGGCGGCGCGTGCTTGACGCCGCATTCGATTGTACACTGTTGAATTCTCTTGAATTCTTTTTGCACACCACGCATTGCAAGAATAGAACCACTTCAAAAAAAAAAAAAAAAAATTAAAAAAAATAAAAGCAATTTTTTTTTTTTTTTTTGGACGTTGAATACAATGAATGTATTAGCAAGTGGTCCAACGACACCAAGCCGATGCTTGTTGCGCGCGGAACCCAGACGAAGTCCACCTCCCGCCTAACCGACCGAGAGGCACCGTCGCGTAACGGACGACACGGAAACGCGATAAAAATGCGAATAGACACGCGAGAAGAAACTAACGCGATAAAGAAAGAAAACGCAGATAGGAGATAGGATAGGAGCATGCAAAATTAAATAAATAATAAAAAAGAATATCGAGGAAATAATATTACTAATTACGTGCTAGATAGAGAAGAATTAAAGACTTCATAGTGGCAATAGAGTTAGTGCCAGCTATGACATGTTGAAGTTTATTGTAGTCCGAACATAATACCCTCAACGGATTGTGCAGTGCATAGTTCGATCTACAATAAGGAAGAGTTAGTGGAAGATAGTTACGAGTACTTCTGCAAGGGACAGAGAAGTGAAGCTGCATTACAAGGGCCTCAATGTCAATGTCACCTTGCATAAGGTTGTTAATAAATAATACCCCTAGCATGGTTCTGCGATTAGTTAGGGAAGGCAAATTTAATAATAAGAGTCTATTATTATAGGAAGGCAGTCTTAAATTTTCCTCCCAGTTAAGGCCACGTAAAGCAAACAATAAAAAGTTCTTTTGTACGGACTCGATGCGTTCTTTATGAATAGTGTACTGGGGACACCATACGCATGAACCATATTCAAGAATAGGACGAACAAGTGAGATGTAGAGGGTCTTTGTAAGATAAGGATCGTCAAATACCTTAGACCATCTCTTAATAAAGCCTAGAACACCCATGGCTTTATTTACCATATTAGAAATATGATTGGAAAACTTTAGTTTTCGGTCCAAACGGACCCCCAAATCATCAATTAGGGTAATTCTTTCCAAGACAGAACCACAAAGAGAATAAGAAGTATACATTGGACTGGCTCGAGAGAATGTCATCAGCTTGCATTTGGAGCTGTTCAGGTTTAAAAAATTGGCACAACACCACGAATGAAAACTATTTAGATCAGCTTGTAAGTGTGACTGACAGGTGGTCGTCTTTAAATTGATAACAAAGCTTTACATCATCCGCGTACATAAGAGTACGAGAGTTATGTATGACCGAAAGCAGGTCATTGATGAAAAGCGTAAAAAGTAGGGGGCCAAGATGACTCCCTTGAGGAACGCCAGATGTGGCGTGAAGTGGAATTGAGAGGCTGGTTTTAAAGAGGACTCTTTGAGTTCTGTCAGTCAGATAGCTTACAATCCAACTAAGTAATTTTGGTGAAAAACCTAGAAGGTCAAGCTTATGTGCCAAAAGGGAATGATTCACTGAGTCAAAAGCTTTACTGAAATCAGTATAAATGACATCAGTTTGAAGATTTTCCTGAAATCCACAAAGGATGTCAGCTCAAGCAAATTTGTCGTAGTTGAACGACGTTTAATAAATCCGTGTTGAAAAGGTGAAATAACGGATCTGCATAAATGTTGCAAGTGAGAAGTTATAAGATTCTCGAAAAATTTAGGTATAGCCGACAATTTAGAGGTACCTCTATAATTGCTTGCTTCAGACTTGCTGCCCTTTTTCAATAAGGGGATAATAAAAGATTCCTTCCAAATGGAAGGAAAGAGTGAAGTTTCTAAGGACAGCGAAAATAGTTTGAGCAATGGCTTACTTAAGGAGTTGGCACAGAACCGAAGTATACAAGCGGGAACACCGTCAGGTCCGGGTGAAAAAACTGGCTTAACTAAATAAAGATCCTTGACAAGGGAGCTTTCGTTTAGAAAGGGGGAGAAGATACCATTCGAACTTGGAATGTTGTATGGATAAAAATGAGTAGTATGTGTAGAAGGTGAGTAAGTCGTTTGAAAAAACTTTGCAAACATATCGGCCATGGTTTGGTCGGTATTTGCACTAGCATTTTCAAACGTTAAGTTATTACGCTTCGTGTTAACAAAACTATAAAACTGTTTGGGGTTCTGAATAAACTGAACCTTACAACGAGCTAAATAGTTTTTATAACATTTCGCGTTTAAGACTGTAAAGTCTGACCGCGCGCTTAAGTAGCGTGAAAAGGCTAAGGGCGAGTTACTAAATTTAAATTTTTTGTAAAGGCTTGACTTTAAATTTTTTAACCGTGACAACTCTCTTGTAAACCATGGCGGCTTACTCGAGGATGATGAATAATAGCACGGAACGCAAATATCAAAAAATGAATTAATGTTTTTATAAAAAATATTGGTCGCTACTGATATATCAGTAGACAAATATAATTCCGACCAATCAAACTGTGAAATTAAAGAGTTTAATAAATTAAAATCTGCTTTTCTAAAGCAGCGTACGCGCTTACACAATTTTTCATGTTTATCCATACAAGCACCAAAATCGAAAGACACTTCCAGAGTAGGATGGTAAGGATCTTCTGGGAAAGAAAGTGGTTCAGTCTTGACTAAATTTACTCTAGATGGATCGGAGACAAAGCATAAGTCTAACGATCTGTTACTACAGTTTAAGATATGATTGACCTGCGACAATGACATATCAAACAGACCGTCAAAAAGGTCGTGGTGCCGTGAGGGCAGCAGAGAATTTGAATCAACACTTGTTGTCCAATTGCAATCTGGTATATTAAAGTCCCCAAGGACTGAAAGGTGATCTCTGTCTGATAACAGATTAAAAATAGTCTTTATTGCAGACAAATGTTGCAAATAGACAGATACATCCGATGACGGCGGAATATAGGAACAGGAGCATGTTAGTTTTTTTTGTTTAAGGTTGTTTTTATTTGGGCTGAAGCTAGAGACGGCAAAGGAAGATTAATCGGAGGGCGATTTTTCTTCTTCTTTGTTTCGAACTCTTTGACCATTACATGCTCCGGCCAAAATTGAGCCGAGGATATAATGCCCATGAGTTCGTTGGGGACACTTATTTTGAAGGATGATATGTCCCTCTCATAAGAAAACTTAAATTTTTCTACTTTTATATCCAAGGCATGAGTATTTCCTTGGATATAGGCTGTTACATCATTTGATGTGAGGTCAGGGGCAAGCCTGGAAACAAACATTTGTTTCCTTTGTGGAACACCTAGAATCTTTTTAGGCGCCTCGGGTGTAACTCCAGAGCATAGGTTCTCTTCTGGTAAACCGGAACTTGAACACGCCTTCGGTAAAACTATTAACTGTGGCACGGGCAACGATACCACAGCAGACTTGTCAGAAATCATGGGCGTCACAGGTTGCTCACACTCAATGACATTATCGGGAAGCGAAACCGATTGAACCGAAGACCTCGTTACTATTGGGGGATTGGTGAACGAGATCAACGGCTGGGTCACTGGCGTGCCTGGCTGATCAATTAGAGGGAGCTGGGTGGCGCTAACTGAAGATTTTTGATTTCGCGAGGTTTTCTTGCGCTTTGGCGATTCATTCAATAACTTAAGGTTATTGAAAGACGAATCAAGCGCTGAGAACTGGTCGGAAAGTTTGCGAAAACTTCCAAACAGTTCCCTAAAACCAGTCTTCGTCTGACGCATAAACGAACACATTTCGTTCTCCACCTCCCTACACACATCACAGCAATAACGCAACCCCGTGCGCTTGGCTACGGCGTCAGCCGTCGGGCCGGTATATCCAGCACACTTCGCGTGTACTACGTTGTCACATAGCCAACACGAGATGCTTGCCTGGGCGGCAGTCACCTGCTTAAGGCAGGATTTCTTGAAACAAATTAACACGTCCATTATATGGGACACCTACTGTTAAAATAAAATAAAAACAGCCAAAGGAAAACAAAATCAAAACAAGAAAAGGGATGAGCGCAAGAGAAAGAACTTAACGCGCGTAAAGGGCAGAGAGCAGAGAGAGCAAAAATAATAAAAAGATAAGTTCGAGAGCGGCAAAGCGTGAGAGCTGCTTAGGCGCGCTCAAAGAATTAGGAGAGGTAAGTAGAGAGAGAAATTAGCGGTGACTAACAACACTAACAACTACGTCGCTTACCCAAAAGAGAATAAAGAAAAAGAAGAAATGCACCGAAAGAGGCAGAACCAATGCACAAAACAATAGAGAATAAGATCTAAAATTTGCAAACACAGATTAGTTTGGCAAATTTTAAGAACATGCACACGCGTCGTGAACGGGCTAAAGTTAAAACTTCGGTTTCAAAGAAAATTTAAATAAAAACACCGGCTGTTTTTAATAAAAAAAAGCCGAAAAATCGAAGCGCAAAAAAAAAAACACGTCCGTTCACTAGGAAAATGCAGAAAATATATATATAAAATAAAAAAAGAAACAACAAAACAATCCACAAACAACTTAACGTCTATTGTTGTCACATGTTCACTAACCCCTAAAATACACTCTAATGAACAACATTATAAATTCTCTTTCAAAGTGAACGGACGCGTTTTTTTCTTGTTCTCCGAAGCTTAGTTAATTTATATAGCAATCGGTGTTTAATAACTCTAAAAAATACTAACTTTATCACTTAACCTGCTGATATACATAAATCCGTTTACTATGTGAGTGCACTCTTTTAATTTGCCAAACTAATCTTGATTGCAAAAGAGTTTTTTCGCTTTCTGCTTTCAATTTCATTTGTTTACGTTTCTATTTTTAGAAACGTTGTTATTGCTTCTGCAAAATATTTTTTTTACATCGACTTTCGTGAGCGAATTTGACTCTCTCGGGCTCTCACTAACTCTTTCTTTGATCGTTGTTGTTGTGCACTGCAGCACAAACTCTCTTACCGCGCTCTTCTTATCACAGTTTCTGTGTGTGCCTAACCTTTCCTCTCTATCTATTTTTGTTGTGTGCATTTTTGACAGTGGTCACCCCTAATAATGGAAGGAGGAATTGTATGCCTCAAGAAAACCTGCCAAAAGCAGATTACATCTGCTCAGGCAAGTATTTGTTGTTGGATTTGCAACAGTGGCCCATCAGTGGCCCATCGGCCGATACTGTAGCCAAGCGAAACGGGCTGCACTATTGTTGTGATGCGTGTCGTGAGGTTGAGAACGATTTTGTATCGTTCATGCGCCAAACTAGAACGGGATTTAGGGAACTGTTTGGTAGTTTTCGCAAACTTGCCGATCAGTTCTCCGCGCTGGACACTTCATTGAATAATGAAGCTACTAAATGAGTCTCCCAAGCGCAAAAAATCATCTCAAAAGGAGCAGCCGTCAACTACTGGCTATCAGCCTCAGAACGTTAACCAACTCAGCACACCAGTGACGTTGCCGCTGCTATCGTTTACTACACCTGTAGTTACGAGATCAGCAGCACAGAAAAATGTCTCTGTTGAGCCCTTGGAGCTCATTTCGCCTTTGCCCAATACTCCACCTGCGATTTCTATTCACGTGAAACCGCAAATACTAATTACCCAACCAATAGTCCTTCAGGCCTCAGGAATATCGGCACAACCTGTTCCCACTGGTCCTATGTCTGTGGGACCTAAGCCTGTCACCGGAATTCCACCGAAGTGGCACATATTTGTTTCGAGGCTAGCCCCTGATCTCACATCTTCAGATGTCATGGCTTATATCCAAGCCAAATCTCAAGCCCAAGATTTAAAGGTGGAAAAATTTAAGTTTTCATATGAAAGGGCTATATCATCCTTTTAAATTAGTGTCTCTAACGATTTATTCAACTAAATATGCTCAGCTAACTTCTGGCCTGAATTTATTGTGGTTATAGAATTCGAAGCAAAGAAAAAAAAGAATCGTCAACCGATTAGACTACCTTTGCCAAATCAGGTCACCACTTCCAAAAATGCGACTTCAAAAAACTAATAAAATTTTTAACATTAACCTACCAAAACGTAAGGGGCCTGCGTAGCAAGCTACCTACGTTATTCTTAAATAGCCGTACGTTTGAATCCCATGTGATTCTATGCTCTAAATTTTTTCCAAGCAGGTTCACAACTTATAGGTTTGACCGTCGACGGGGTGGCGGTGTTCTTATTGCGGTAAATTCTGATATCGCGTCAGAACATGTATATCCGGAGATTCAATATGATATTGAATTCATTTGTGTAAAATTACACCTTCCCGGCTTCCAGGTTTATATAACATTCTCGTTCATACCACCTTCGTCTGATATTCTTATCTACACTCAACATTTGCTTGCAATAAAGTATGTCTTCAATTTGTTATTTAACAAAGACCATCTCATAGTCCTTGGCGACTTTAACATACCGGAGTGTAGTTGGACACCAAGTGATGAGGCAAATTTCCTGATGCCCTCACAACAACACGATCTTATTGACGGCCTGCATGACATTTCACTGCTGCAGGTCAACCACGAACCTAATTCACTAACTCGAACACTCGAATTATGCTTTGTCTCCGATCAGAATATGGTAACTCTGACTAGAGTCCACCCACTTACCCAACCAGAAGATCCGTATCATCCTACGTTCGAGGTTGTTTTTGAAATTGGTTTGAACGCATTGGATAAATAAGTTGTTTTCGTAAAGCCGATTTTGATAAAATTAATTATTTAATTTCAAATTATGACTGGTCTAATTTTTATCAATTTAACAATATATGGATATGGCTCTTAATTTATTTTATAAAACATTAAATAACTTCTTTGACATTTGTGTGCCTTTTTCTTATCCGAGGCATTCGAGTAAACCCCCTAAAGAATTATCCAGTCTTAAAAATCTAAAGTTAAGACTCTTTAAAAAATATACTAGATGTTATTCCTCGTTTTTTCTTCAAGATATCTTATTGTTCGGTCAAATTTTGTTGCTCCTCAACGCTACATGCAACAAAAATTATTTGTCTCGTTGCGGGATTCAGTTCCGGCAGAATCCCAGACAGTTCTATAATTTCGTTAACATGAAGCGTAAGTCATCTGCTTATCCATCTAAGCTATCGTTTGAAGGTGCAAATGCAAACACTGACCAGGCTGATCTGTTTGCAAAGTTCTTTCAAACAACCTATTCAATTTCAACACGCGATGTAAATTCTTATCCTTTCACCAATCCCAGTTCAAATGGCACTTTCGCCCCACAATTAAACGAAAGTTCGATTTTCAGGGATTTTTGTTTGATAAAACCAGTTTTCTCACCTGGTCCTGACGAAATCCCTAGATGCCTATTTCGATACTGTGCTGATTCTCTATCTAAGCTATTGCTCAAACTTTTCTCGCTGTCCCTGAAAACTTCCACCTTTCCTTCCATATGGAAGGAATCTTTCATTTTACCGCTTCACAAGAAGGGCAGCAAGGGGCTGAAGGGCTCAAAATTCTCGGCTATTCCAAAACTCTTCGAGAACTCCTCACTTGCAGCATTTCTGTAGATCCGTCATATCGCCTTCTCAGCACGGATTTTCAAAACGTCGTTCCTCCTCGACAAATTTACTTGAGTTTACATCCTTTATAATAGAGGGCTTTCAGAAAAATTTTCAAACTGACGTCATTTATACTGATTTCAGTAAAGCATTTGACGCAGTAAATCACTCCCTTCTTGCACATAAACTAAACATTATTGGTTTCTCACCAAATCTTTAAAGCTGGCTTATAAATTATTTGGCCAACAGAACACAAAGAGTCTTCTTTAAAAATGTTCTTTCTGACCCTATTCAAGTTACCTCTGGTGTTCCTCAGGGAACCCATTCAGGTCCCCTTTTTTACGCTTTTCATCAATCACCTTCCTTCGGCCATACATAACTCGCGTATTCTTATGTATGCAAATGATGTAAAGCTTTCTTTTCAGTTTAAAGACGCCTCCTCTCTTTAAGCCGACCTCAATAGTTTTAACAGTTGGTGTGGTGCAAACCTATTAAATCTGAACAGCTCAAAATGCAAGTTGATGACATTCTCTGGTGCCAGTCCTAAGTACGAATCTTACACTTTATGTGGTTGTCCTCTGGAAAGAATTACCTTTGTGGACGACCTTGGAGTACGCCTGGACGCAAAACTCAAGTTCTCCGATCAAATTTGTTCCATAGTCAAAAGGCTATGAGTGTACTCGGATTTATTAAGAGGTGGGCTAAGGAATTGAGCAATCCTTATATAACTAGGACCCTTTATACCTCACTTGTGCGTCCTATTCTCGAGTGGTGTCCTCAGTTATCAACCTACAAGGACCGCATTGAATCCGTTCAAAAGAACTTTTTAAATTGGGATTCAAACTTAACTTTCCTTCCTATAATAACAGACTTTTTCTACTAAATCTACCTTCCTTAGACAATCGGCGTACAATGCTTGGTGTGGTTTTTATTAATAACCTTATTAAAGGCGACATTGACAAAGATGACTTGGTTAGCCGGTTACATTTCTCTGTTCCGTGCCGACTAACGAGAAATTATATTCCACTAACTCTTCCTAGTTGTTTGTAGTGGCGGCAGTGGCTTCTTCCTGCTTGGATGGGGTGCACTTGCTGAAAATTTGGACCGACGCGAAAAAAAACAATTCGATTGAAAGGAGACAATTCGGGGCGCGTGCGTTCACTTCACTTTTATTCTTTATACTGATTTCCATGTAAATTTACAATGTAATCTTATGTCTAACTTAGCATTACTTCGAATAAAAGAGCGCGAGAGCGTTTGGTGACTCTCGCACTGTTTACGCCGCAACGCTGCCTACTTTTAGGTGGTCACGTTTCGACGTAAACATCCCGCCCCCCTTGCAATACTATTGCAAGTATTAGGATGGAGCCGGGATCTATTTTAGATGCCGCTGGATGGGCGTTAGGGGCGCTGGCGAACTATGTCTTGAAGACACCGGATAGTACCCAACTAAACAGAGTGTTCTGGGCCAACGGCAGTCCACCGTGGGATGGAACAAGCCCGGGTAGGATTATGTCACCATAGACGTCAGCCCCCAGAACAATGGATACTCTGCTCGGGATGTGGCAACGGGTTTCCGCCAGCGTGATGCCTGGATAGCATTGGCTAAGGTCCTTGCCAACCTTCTGTGCCGGAGTCCGCACATGCACATCTTCCAACTTCAGAGTCACGGTAGTAGCGAAGTCTGGCGCTACCACACACACCTCAAAGGTTTTGCCGGCTTAGTCTAGGCTTACTAGGACCGTCGGCAACATGCTGACTGTTGCCGATTGGGTAGTCACCAGGGACTCTGTCGGTGGAAGAGGAGATGGCGTGGGGGCTTGCATCTCGGATTGGCTGCTGGGGAGTTGGAGGAGCGTATGGTGGTCCTGGCCGCATGTGCGACAAGTACCACCACTGCGACATGAGCCTGCTGAGTGCTCATGGGCGAGGCAGTTCGGGCAGTATCTATTGATGAGTACTGCCCGGAGACGCTTCTCCGCAGCCAGATGCAGGAAGCCTTGGCAATTCTTCAGTGCGTGGACTCCTCAGCATCGGAGAACCTCTCTAACAAGTTGCCAATTTATGTCGTTGCTTCTCATTTTTTAAATTTACAAGAAGTTTTTCAATTTTACTGTTGCTTACAGGATCTATCGGCTGATTAATCGCCGTTTAACTTTGGTTTCTTCTGGGTCATAGTTGAGCACAAGTTGAGCGCTAATAATGGCATCCTGTCCCAACAGAAAGTCCTCTTGCAATAGATGGTCGCCTGCAATGTATACTTCAGCTGTAATGATTTTCCCGTCGATGTCCAAATCCACAATTAGCGCTTCGGTGAGAATGCACGAACCCCCGCAAATGCCTTTAATTTTCATAGAGCACTTGCTGCGCTCGGCGTTGATTTTCATGGCGACTGAGTGGCGCACGATACTAGCCTGGCTACCAGTATCAATGAAGGCGCATCTTGGCTGGACCCTTAAGCCGTGAGTAAATAGCGAGCATTAAAAACTTTTCATCACACAGGTAAGCATCAACCACCTTGTTGACGCGATCGACGAACTGATGTACTGAGATAGCGTTATCATCGCTGGGATCGAACTCTGGTAACGTGTTTGCAATTTCCTTGACCGATGCTTGCCTCATGTTGTTGTTGGTAGCCAATCCAACACAGCTTCGCTCGTTGCTTATGATTTCCGTTTCCACCACCGTGTTATTTTGCAGATTTATTGGTTGACACGTAACGGCTGTGTTCTGCGTCTGCATGCTCACCAACTGCGTCATCAAGTTTTTCAATTCTCTCACATGTGACGTCATCGCTTCTTCTTGTTGGCCCAACCGTTAGCATCTCTATCTCTTCCGATTGTTCATGCTCCATGAGCCGCTGCACTAGCTCAACTCGGGAACCTGAGCTTGCCAAATTTCTTGCTCGTAGAAGAACCCTTAACTCGTCCACCTTGATCATAGGCATTTTTTTGTTTTTTTTTTTAAATTTCCTTCGCTAATTCCTGAACGATCGCACACGCAACTCCTATTCAATGAGTGCAAGCGAGACAACTCTATGTACTGTAAGTATTTCACAATGTGTGCTTCTGATTGCGAATTTTACCACAACTTGAATACAAATACTCCGGTTTGAGACTGTGCTCAAACAAAATCTCTTAGATTTCAGATCTGGCTACTGAGAATCCGTCCGCCACGTTGAAAAGGAAGTATTCCGTTATTTGCAATTTGTTGTCACCTAGACCATTTTGAGAACATATCTCATTGCAAATTCCCCACGTCGACGATTCTTGCTGCTACCCGAACACTTTTTATTCTCTCTTAATATTCAAACCTCAGTTATCCCACTTCTGAACTGTAAAGGGGGTTATATTTGTAGGCTTTATTTAATATTAAGGTTAATTAGTAAATTATAAAGAGAGACGTTATTTTTGGAAACGCTGCTTTCTTGTGCGTCGTTTTCCATTACCGCAAAAAGAAGAAGAAACAAAACAATAAAAACCTATTAATCGACATATCGTATACATTCATCGATTAGTTGATAAACACTAGTTTTTTTAGCACTGCTAAATTAACATTTGTTTATAATTGTCACATAGGCAACACGAGATGCTTGCCTGGGCGGGGAGTCACCTGCTTTAGGCAGGATTTTTCGAAACAAATTAAAACGTCCATTAAAGGGGATACCTGCTGTAGAAATAAAAATAAATTCGTCATGATCTGGACATGCGGCATATCAAGTTATATGTATTTTTTGTCGGAATTTCGCCATCACGTCTGATTTTTGACCTCCTTAGTTCGAATCCAAAGTTTAAATATTAGCAGAACGTATAGTTTTTGACATGACCTAAAATTGCTATAAAAATTTTCTTAAAAATTGTGTTTTGGGCTTAAAATTATTCATTTTAATGTTGTTATTGTAATTAAAAAAAAAAGTTTTAAAGGCTTTTGCAAATGGCACTTATAACGTTATATTGTTTATCATGTCATTATATTCTAATGGACTTAGATTTTAAATAAGTCAATGAATGAACATTAAAAATAGTAAAGTTGAATCCAAAACTCTGTTACATGCCTAAAATTCGAAATCCTATCCTAAATTTCTAGAAATTAAGTAATCTTTCTTGCTAATCCGTTGACTGGTAGGTTGTCTTCTTTGACAACCACCATATCGCCGACTTGGAGTTTTCGCGTTGGGAGTTGCCATTTGGAGCGTTTGTTCAACTCTTTGACGTATTCCTCTTTCCAACGAAAACAAAACTGTTGGTGCAGAGCCTTGAGTCGTTGCCATCGATTGATGATGGATACAGCGTTTTCTTGGATTTCAGGCTCTGCGATGGACATGAGCGGACCACCGATTAGAAAATGGCCGGGAGTCAAGGCTAAAAGATCGGTGAGGCTCTCAGACATTGGAGAAATTGGCCTGGAATTAAGGCACGTTTCTACCTTGCAGAGGAGTGTGGATAGTTCTTCGAACGTATATTTTAGTGAGGAAGTATTCGTTTTAAGTCTTTTTACTCCAGCTTCCCATAAGCCACCCATGTGCGGCGCGCTGGGAGGATTGAAGTGCCATGCGAGGTTCTGATGGCTGTATTTGGTGGATACATCAGCCCTCACTGCCTTCATAAACTCTGTTGACAGGACTTTGGAGGCTCCGACGAACGTCTTTCCGTTGTCGGAGTATACATTGTAGGGGCAGCCGCGTCTCGCGACGAAACGTGCGAAGGCTGCGAGGAACTTCTCGGTTGTTAGATCCGAGGTTGCTTCTAAATGTATGGCCTTTGTGCTGAAACACACGAAGACACATACATAGCCCTTGGTTATGAGGACCCGCGAAGTCGAGTCCCGTGTGGGTAAAAGGTCGAGAAAAGGAGACTCTCGCAGAGGGCAAAGTACCCATGAGTTGAGTTCGCAATTTTTTGCGTTGGAGAATGCAAACTCGACAGGAATTGATAGTGGCTTTCACTAAAGTTCGGAGTTTCGGAATCCAGTAGCGTGATCTAATTAGACGCATCATTAATTGATTTCCCCCATGGAGAGAGATACGATGTGTAAACCGGACGAGGAGGTGTGAGAAGGTACATGAGTACGGAAGGATGATCGGGTGCCGTTCATCATAGCTTAAAGAAGCGGATGTTCTCACACGACCGCATGATCTCATAACTCCACTGGCGTCAATAAATGGATTTAAATTAATGATGTCACTACTCCTTGTAATCTGTTCTTTGTTCAACAGACAGTTGTACTCTTTCTGGAATTGAGTACGTTGGCTGTTCCGAATGAGCAACTCTTGGACTTTGGAGAGTTCAGAGCTGCTGGCATCTGGAGAGAACACAAGATCAGGCTTGCGACACCTTTGTATAAAGCGGTATGCGTAAGTCATCACCCGCAGTGCTCTGTCGAGCTCGGAAAATCTCTCCAAGATACAGTCGGATGAGGGAGGCAACTTAGTTAAGTTGCAGTTAACAGGACGAAGCTCTTCGTCTGATTCGTGAGCAACATCAATCGCGACAGGCCAGTGTTTTGCTGGAAGGATCAGTCAATCGGGTCCATGCCACCTGAGACTATTACCAATGAGTTCCTCTGACGAGACACCTCTACTGGCAAGATCGACAGAGTTCTGCTCAGATCTGACGTGGGACCATTTGCTCGAACTAGTGAGCTGAGTTATCTTAGCTACTCTGTTAGCCACGAAGGTCGTCCATTTACATGGAGGCTTACTAAGCCAGGCTAACACAATTGTGGAGTCAGTCCAATAGTACTCTTCGTAGCTATTGACTGGGAGCTGAGGGAGGAGAGTTGATGATAGCTCGGCTAGCAGTAATGCACCGCAAAGTTCCAATCGAGGTAAGGAGATAGTCTTCACAGGAGCTACTCTGGTTTTGGCTACAAGGAGATGGCTTGAAATATTGTGTTGATTTTCAACACGGATGTAGATAGCTGCTCCGTAGGCGCGCTGAGATGCATCGCAAAAGCCATGGATTTGGAGCTTAGCTAATGGGGTATATTGCACCCATCTGGGGATCCGAATCTTCTGGAGGGATGAATAACTGGATAGGAAATCCTGCCAGCGTTGTTGAAGCTCTAGAGGCAACGCTTCATCCCATCCAAGATTTTGCAGCCATATCTCCTGCATGAAAATTTTGGCACGGACCACAAATGGTGCCAGCCAACCTGCGGGATCGAAGAGTTTAGCTATGTGAGATTGAACTACACGTTTAGTGTAAGACTGTCCCACATCTGCTTCGGAGGGGGCAAAGAAAAACTCATCTGTACGCGCTTGCCAGCGTACACCTAGAGTCTTTGCTAAGCTCGATTCCTCTTGTTCGAAAAAATCGGCGTTCAACAGATGGAGCTTGGGGATCTTCGCTAGCACATCTTTGTGGTTGGAGGTCCACTTTCTTAAGAGAAAGCCAGCTGTCTCAAGAGCTTTGCGTAACTCTTCAATGGACACTGTGGCGCGCTTTATGGAATGTGCGCCAGCTAGGACATCGTCTACGTACATGTAATTGGATATGATGTCGCTGGCGAAAGGAAAGTGTGTGCTAACATCCTGGGAAAGCTGCTGAAAAAATGGAGCACGGTTTACTCCGAAAGTGACTGTGTTGAGTTCATAGTCACAGACGTCGCCATTTGGGTTCCTGAAGAGGATTCGTTGAAATGGCGTGTGACTCTTGTGGACGAGTATCTGCCGGTACATCTTTGTGATGTTAGCACTAAACAAAACGGAAAAAACGCCATTTCAAGATCTGCATAGTCAGATCGGATTGGAGAACGGGTCCTGGATGTGAATATCGTTCAAGCTCTTCCCATTAGAGGATGGACTGGAGGCGTTAAAAACAACACGAACTTTAGTGGTAGTGCTCTCACGTTTAAAAACAGCATGATGAGGAAGATAAAAGTTGTTGCAGTCGTTACTTGCAGAAACTGGCCTCATATGGCCTAAATCTAAATACTCCTGAATAAGGGAGTCGTACTGCTCTTTTAAAGGAAAGTTCCTCTTTAAACGACATTCGTTCCAGAGAAACTGAGCGAGTGCGATGGACCTTGAATGTCCTAAATCGAAGTTTTCAGGGTTTTTAAACGGAAGAGTAACGACATATCTGCCCTCTTTGGTTCTGGAAGTGGTGCGAAGGAAATTGTTTTCACACGCTGCGTCAGAAACTTTTACCAGCTTGGCTGGTAAATCTTCCACAACCCTAAACTTGGTGAGAAGATCATCAAGCCTTTCCTCTTCGCTGATCTTGATCCTCGTGGTGAAGGATGAAACGGTCGAAAGATTTGACTTGGCTTCTGGTCCTGTGAGGACCCAGCCGAATATGGTCTCTTGACCGAGCAAAGTTCCACAGATTTTGGACACAGAGCCACCCTTTATAAAGGAAGGAAGAAGGTTGGCTCCTAAGAGCACGTCTATTTGAGAGCTCTTGTGGAAATGCGGATCAGCGAGTTGAAGGTTTGGCAGGTCCTTCAAAAGGTCCTTAGAAATTGGGAAGGATGGAAGGTTACCTGCCAATTGAGGAAGAACAAAGGCTGCAGTTTCTGGCTGTAACCTGGGAGTGATCGGGGAGCCAATTTGGAAGTGGCATAACTTTTGAGGATTGGCTAAGACAGCTTGATTTAAGCCAGCTACTTGAACTTGCACAGCTTGGTAGGAGGGCTTTATGATGTTAAACATCCGTTCGGAGATGAACGTAGCCTCTGATCCTGGATCGATCAGTGCACGTGCCTTATAAGTTATGCCCAAATGGCAAACGTTTATAAGAACAGTGCCGAGAAGAACACCTTGTGTGTTCGCCGTGAAGTAATTCTGAATATTAGTCGTCGGAGGAGTGGACTGTATATTAGAATTCTGGGTAGTTGCTGCAGAAGTTGTCGAAGAGGGTGCAGGAGGAGGGGGGCCACGATGCAGGAGTGTATTGTGGCGACCCTTGCACGTAAAACAATTGTGTTGACTCGTGCAATCTTTAAGGATATGCCCTCTTGCGAAACAATTCAGACATAACTTTTGCTGTTTGATGACCTTGGACCTTTCATCAACAGCCATTTGGAGAAAGCGCGGACACAAACCTATAGGATGGTTTTCCTTTGAACAGAGGTTGCAGGTTTGAGGTTTGCCTACAACCTTTGTTTCAAAGGAGTTGACCTTCCTCGTAGGGGGCTCTTTTCGAGCAGGTTTGGCAGCAGTCTGTGTGCTTGTGCTAGGTTGCACATCCTCTATCGCTTCTAGTGAGCGATAGCGTTCTGACAGAAAATCTGACAGTTCTTGCCATGACGGAATTGACAGTGACAGAAGTGACAGTGTCAGCCTTGGCAGCTTAGACGAACAGAGGAAGACTAGATTTTGGAGTGTTCTAGAGCCGTTAAGCAACTTTGTATAGTGCTTTGGAGAACTTGGATTGCGGCTCCAGATTCATGAGAGACTGACGGAAGGTTGAAGAGGGTTTTCAGTTGGCTGTTGACTAACAGCCTTTTATTTTCAAATCTGTCCGTCAAGTTCTTCCAAAGAGAAGATAAACCCTCATTCGTAAGAGGAGATTTGGAAACGATTGCCTTCGCTTCGCCCCTGGTCTTTGAATTGAGATGGAATAGTTTCTCGATCTGGCTTAAACCGGGATTGGAAATGTAGACCGCTGTGAAGAGGTCTCGGAGAGTGGGCCATTTCAGGTAGTCTCCCTTGAAAATTTCAGCATCGCAGGGTGGAGACCTGTAGCTTCGTGGTTGGAAGGCTACTTGTGCTACTACAGGTGATGGAGTGGGAGCCGTTGCGGTCTCTAAACTTTCACTTAAATGAGAGGCAAGTTCCTCGTATATGGAGTAGCAATGGGACGCATTTTTGAAAAATTTTTGAAAAAATTTTTAGGTTATGTCAAAAAGTGAACGTCCTGAAAATATTATGACTTCGGATTCGGATTAAGGAGGTTTAAAAACATATGAAAACATATATCACATGACCAGGTCATGACCCCCCATTATTTTTTGGCGCTTTAAAGATTTTTCATGGTTTTTGAGGTTAAGTCGAAACTTAGACGTGCAGGAGTCACTTTGAATGAAGAATCGGATTAAGAAAGTCAAAATACATGAGAAAACATATAACGCATGACCAGATCATGATTCTATATCTTTTTGGGGAAATCTTAAAATTGTTCAGTTTTGTGAGGTTATGTCAAAAATAGACGCGATGACGTAATTCCGACCCCGGATTCGGATTCAGCGACCCAAAATACATATAACTGCATATGCCGCATGCCCAGATCATGACAAAAAAAAAATTTTATGGGGCTGTGTAATCGATACATTTGCAACGTTGCAGCGCTTTGTGAATATAACAACAAAGTGCACAAAAAAACGACAAACTAAAACGAGTAGGTAAGGCTACAGTCGGGCACCCGACAGTAAGATACCCTTCGCCCAATTTTCTAAATCCGTTACAAACGTGTAACCACACTCATAATTTCAAACAGAGAATTCTGCACAAATACTTCTACTACATATAGCTTACTCGCTCGCACGCACGCAGCGACGCGCGTAAAGAGTAAAGCGACACGACGTCGACGTCGGCGTCAACTGATCAAAGCAGCGCGTCGGCTGCTGCCCGTACCGAACATTTGTACTGAAAACGTTGACTTGAATAACTTCGGTGTTATTGGTCCGATCGGATTGTAATTTGGAGGATATGTTCATATTGCATTCAGCTTTATACATACCGAAGCAGAACTTTTTGACAATTTTCAATGGTCGAAGGGTATAAAAAAACAAGTGGGTAAGGGTAAATGGTCAAAAAAGGTATACTAACTTTGTGCAAAATGTATGTAACAGGCATTAGGAGGCGTGGCAGACCCCATTAAGTATATATATTCTTGATCAGGATCACTAGCCGAGTCGATTGAGACATGTCCGTCTGTCTGTCCGTCTGTCCGTCTGTATGAGACAACAGATCTTAGCTATTAAAAAAGCTAGGGATACCAAATTTGGCATGAAGGTTCCTATAAATCATAGGCAGATCAAGTTTATATCAAACGTTTGATGCCACGCCCACCGCCCCGAAAATCGGATATTTGCGATTATTAAGCAAAGTATTAAACCCATAACGTTCTGCTTTGGTATATATAAAGCTAAATGCGATATAAATAATTCTACAAATTACAATCCGATCGGACCAATTACACCGAAGTTATTCAAGTCAACGCTTTCAGTACAAATGTTCGGTTCGGGCAGCAACCGACGCGCTGCTTTGTGCAGTTGACGCACGACGTCGACGTTTCGTCGTGTCGCTTTACTCTTTACGCGCGTCGCTGTGTGAGTGCGAGCGAGTAAGCTATATGTAGTAGAAGTATTTGTGCAGAATTCTCTGTTTGGAATTATGAGTGTGGTTACACGTTTGTAACGGATTTTAAAAATTGGGAGAAGGGTATCTTACTGTCGGGCGCCCGACTGTAGCCTTACCCACTTGTTTTAATTTAAATTTATGTTTGTAATTTTTATTTTATTTTAGTCTTTGAGTCGACTGCTCTTAGTTGACGTTAAATAAATAAATAATAAATAAATAAATAAATAATTAAATACTTATTTAATTCTTGCATTACAGTTAAAGTCGAAAACCAAAAAATAAAAACTACAGAGGTGGAAAGAAGCAAAAAAAAAGAACAGAAAACCACATAAATATTATTAATATACCTATCTATACCTCACATATTATTACTATTTTATATACACATACCATAACCATACCACAATATATAATTATTCGCTATTATTTGCAATCAAAAATACAGATTTCTTCCCAATACACGTAAATGTTGGAAAAAAAAGCCAACACCAGTAACACAGTTAGGGGCAGATTAGGGCTAGGGAGTGGATCTAGTCTATCTGATATAAGGGAGGCGACAGGAACAAAAGAGAAAGACCAGTCGGTTCAATCCCAAAACAATAATCCCACCAACGCTATGGATTCCGGTAACGCATCAGGGCCACTAAATCACCGTTAGCAATTCATTAAAAACTAACCCTTGTTCATCAACTACCAACCTACGAAGGCCCACCTGACAATCTTGATAGATTAATAAACAGATTAGATCAGCTCCTTTTGTTAGCCGCAACAGTGGACCAAGCAACATGCGAACAGTACTTACTTGGAACTATTCCTGACAAAATTAAAGGCAGGGCAGACGTAGCGCTGAATGTCTGTGATGTACTCCTTAGTTGGGATGACATCAAAGCAAACCTCAAGCGACTATACTCTAGCAAGAAAACAGAAGGAATGCTTGCTAGAGAGCTACACAATTTTCCGGACGGACTCAGTACGGGAAAATTGTATTACTCTGCCGCAAAAATAAGAAGCGAACTAATGTCACTCGCCAGAGAAGCAGACCCTAGTGGACACTCTCTCGCAGCCAAACGTGACCAATACGACAGGTTATGCCTAAATACATTCTTAGTTGGATTGAAGGACCCACTTAGGTCAGCCATTAGGAATCAAAGGCCAGAGACAATCGAGAAAGCATACGAATACGGACAAATTGAATTAAACTTCTCTAGAAGCCTGAACAAACACCAAGAAAACCGACGACGCGACAGCCCAATATATAGGAATCACCCATACGCGAAAGGACAACCAACTAATAGTGACCACAACAGTCGCTACATACCACAACAACAGAACTATAATAATGCCAACAACGCTCGTCATGTACCACGATATGATAACACCAACAATGACAATAATAGCCGCTATATACAGAGACATAATTCATAATTCCGATAACGATAGTAATGGTCGACAAGATAGAGAAATTCTGGTCAGGAACCCCTTCCATGATAACGACCAACCGGATCAGACCCTAAGTCACCAAACAGGAACAACCATAATCCACGCTCCCCCTATGTTACATCAACGATGATGCAAATTTTCTACTAGAAGCCTCGGGAAGCACGTCGGCTACATTAATAAGAAGACTCACGGATCCTCCTTGCCATTTGTTTTCTTATCACCAAACTCCATGGTGTCAAACCCTCTCAAATTCCTAATAGATACTGGATCTACTTATTCTTTCATAAATCCAGCACTTATCAATAAAAATCACTTCAAAAAAAGCCAACCAACCACACTGTTCTCAGTACATTGAAAATTCGGGAATATACAGATAAAATGAATTTCAAAGAATTCAAAAAAATGCCCAATTTGAAGTTCTTCTTATTTAATTTCCACCCCCACTTCAACGGTCTCCTAGGCATGGATATCCTATCAAACCTAAATGCAAAAATAAACTTTGCTGAATCCATACTAGAAACGCCGGAAACCGCCATCCCAATTCTCACAAGGGCACATTACATAACCTGCCACAAAATACCAAAATACTACTTCCGCTCCCAGTAAACTTCATGCAGGGAGACTTTATATATGAAACCACGAATATGGATAATCAAATATCTAGAACAGGCGGCTTATACACAAACAAGTCGGAAAGGCTACAGTCACGCGGTGACTGTAAGAGGCCATGGATTTTCAGTTTTTTATACACTTCGACCATTGAAAATGGTCAAACAAGAAAGCAAGGCTACCTTCGGCTTGCCGAAGGTTTTATACCCTTGCAGTTATACTAAATATAAAATACATTTGGATTGCTGCTGGTTTCTGTTTGCATACAAAAAACATGATTTCAGCAGATTTTTCCTATTGCAGCTATATGTTATAGTGGTCCAATTTTGATACAATTTCGACAGCACATTAAGAACGTAATAAGAATAAGATTTGCCAAATCTTGTTGCAATATCTTGAAAAACAACAAAAAACGGTCCGATCTGGCTCGTTCCGACTTATTTACAGCGTACAGCAATAAGAAGCTTGTGTGCCAAGTTTCATGAAGATAGCTCAAAAACTGACGGACGGACTGACGGACGGACGGACAGACGGACATCCATTTTTCGACTCCTCTGGTGATGCTGATTCAGAATATATATACTTTATAGGGTCGAAGATGTCTCCTAAGGTGCGTTGCAAACTTCTGGCTAAAATTAATATACCCTCTGCAAGGGTATAAAAAGGGTATACAAACTTTGTGCAAAATGTATGTAACAGGCATAAGGAGGCGTGGCAGACCCCATAAAGTATATATATAGTCTTGCTCAGGATCACTAGCCGAGTCGATTGAGACATGTCCGTCTGTCTTTCCGTCTGTATAAGACAACAGATCTCAGCTATTAAAAAAGCTAGAGATACCAAATTTGGCATGAAGGTTCCTATAAACCATAGGCAGATAAAGTTTATATCTAATGTTTGATGCCATGCCCACCGCCCCCGCAAGTCGGTTATTTGGAATTATTAGGCAAAGTATTAAACCCATAACGTTCTTTGGTATATATAAAGCTAAATGCGAGATAAACATATTCTCCAAATTACAATCCGATCGGACCAATAACACCGAAGTTATTCAAGTTAACGCTTTCAGTACAAATGTTCTGTACGGGCAGCAGCCGACGCGCTGCTTTGAGCAGTTGACGCCGACGTCGACGTTTCGTCGCGTCGCTTTACTCTTTACGCGCATCGCTGTGTGAGTGCGAGCGAGTAAGCTATATGTAGTAGCAGTATTTGTGCAGAATTCCCTGTTTGAAACTATGAAATGGTTACACGTTGTAACGGATTTAGAAAATTGGGAGAAGGGTATCTTACTGTCGTGCGCCCGACTGTAGCTTGTTTTTTTATATACCATAAAATATATATATAGAAATACAATTTTTAATATTATAAAAACAAAAATTAATATAACAAAAAAGCAAGAGTCGATAGCTTAAGTTAGAATGAGAGAGAGATATGTGCATTTTTGGCGCGTGCCAAAAAACGTTACATACACACACACCAGCGACAATTGCTTTTTCTTTAATTTAGAAGTCCTCATGTTTTGTGTATTGCCTCACACGCATATGTATATGTATGCATGTGTGTGCTTCGCGTGCATGTATTGTATGCATGCACGCATAAGTACAGCATGCAAAACATATTAAAATGCAAAATGTAACACTTAATATATAAATTATTAGATAAATATAAATAAATGGGAAATAATAAAAGAATATATATGCTTTATAAATCTAAATGTAAACAAATATAAAATACAACGCAAAAAAAAATTAAAATAGCTAAATTCTCTTTTCGCCGTTGGAAATCGAACCATGGCCGTTTGCATAGGAGTTCGTCATCCTAACAACTAGACTACCGTCGCTGCGTTCCGCGTCCGTTAAAATTGCATTTTTAGGCCATTTGCTCAAAAATATAAAAAATCCAAATACTCGCAGAAGCAGTAGCAACATATAACAATGCAATATACTCTAGCACTTCCTATACCCCATTCGAGCTCTTCCACGGAAGAACTCACATATTCAACAAAACAATAACATTCGACAATCCCCACGATTACCTTAAGAAATTAAACGAATTTAGAAAAGACATATACCCAAAAGTACAGGAACATTTAAGCGCGAGCACAGAAAGAAGATTAGCTAAATTAAACGGAAAGAGAGATACCAGTCCAAGTTGAGCCTAATGATAAAATATTTAGAAAAGAAAACCGTAGAAACAAGATAACACCGAGATTTTCACTACACAAAGTAGATAGAGACAAAGGCGTCACTTTCCTAACAACTAAAGGGCAAAAGTTACACAAGCAAAAAATTAGAAAAACAGTTAAGAAAACAGTGGAAGAAACATAAGATGGACAAACACTTTTCGATAAATATATTATTATCAAACTAAGTAACATAAACAAGAAACAATCTACGATACTGTAAGGATGCTTTCTCAGGCTGGGGTACATATCTCAGTCTAGCCAGGGTCTTTACAGAAAATTTATAAATACTAGGACTTTCTATGACTTTAGTAAGAGAGGTTACTAGCAGGTCATACCTCAATGGGTCGTTTACAGGGTATCGGCTATGGGCATGACCCACATAATGTACGTGTGCTCGTTTGCTAACCACGTGGTAATGGTCTCCGCCACCACACGGTCCTTTCGAGGCTCACGGGCACGTGTCGCGTGTCACGCGTGCCGAGTTGGCGGCCTATCGTGAGGAACGCACGCTTTTCGCTTGCACTCCCTAAGTCGCTCGTTGGTGTATTCCACCATCCGCAACTAGGTAAAGTGCACGCCCTTCGCACCTCGCTTGCCAACTATCGCTCGCTAACGGCGCCCTTCACGGTCGATCGGTGGTCGTACAGAACGCCCGTGACCGCAGGTGTTCTTGCTTGTACCCCCCACGAGCCGCTCAGTGGTGTATTGCACCACGGCGCAAACTCGTTAGGGTACACGTTTCACACCCACTTGCCAACTAACGTTTCACGCACGACACTCACGATCGGCCGTTGGTCGTGCAAAAATGTCCGTGACCGCAGGTACTCGCTGCGTTCCGCGTCCGTTAAAATTGCATTTTTAGGCCATTTGCTCAAAAATGTCATATTTGTCTTATACAAAAATAACACTAATACTGGATTGAAAAATTATTACAGTGCTTTTTTAATAGCTGAGATCTATTGTCTCAAACAAACAGACGGACAGACGGACAGACGGACGGACGGACAGACAGACGGACATGTCTCAATCGACTCGGCTAGTGATCCTGAGTAAGAATATATATACTTTATGGGGTCTGCCACGCCTCCTTATGCCCATTACATACATTTTGCACAAAGTTAGTATACCCTTTTTTGACCATTTTCAATGGTCGAAGGGTATAAAAAATAAAATATTAACTTCTAAATAGTGAAATAGTAAAAATAAAATCAAACCGCCTTCCCGAGGGGTCGAACCGCCATCCCTTTGCTTGATTGCCGGCTGCTCTACACATTTGACTATCGCATTTGACTATCGCTAGTGATCCTGAGCAAGAAAATATACACTTTATGGGGTCGCAGATGTCTCCTTCTGCCTGTTACGCACATTCCGACAAACCTAATAGACCATGTATTTTTTTAAAATCCATGGCTTAAAAACGCAGGATCTGCCTATTTCGAAGTCTGCAATAACTCAGACCAGATCCAAATACTTTACCTCGAGGAACCGTTACAGGCAGAAAAGCTCTCACCACGAACCCACCAATACCTAAACTGCATGTCCGCGGCAACAGATACAGAACGACCGGACGACCAACAATTAAACATTCAGACGGAACACCTCAACAACGAGGAATAACAACACATACTCAAACTATGCAAGTCATTCAAAAGACTTTTCCACAACGAAAACAACCAACTAACGTTCTCTAACGCCCTCAAACACTCTATACCAACAACAGATAATATACCGATTCATACAAAATCTTACCGTTACCCATTTGTAAAGACGAAGTTCGAGCGCAAATTTCACAAACCCTCGAACAAAACACAGTTACACAAGCAAAAAATTAGAAAAACAGTTAAGAAAACAGTGGAAGAAACATAAGATGGACAAACACTTTTCGATAAATATATTATTATCAAACTAAGTAACATAAACAAGAAACAATCTACGATACTGTAAGGATGCTTTCTCAGGCTGGGGTACATATCTCAGTCTAGCCAGGGTCTTTACAGAAAATTTATAAATACTAGGACTTTCTATGACTTTAGTAAGAGAGGTTACTAGCAGGTCATACCTCAATGGGTCGTTTACAGGGTATCGGCTATGGGCATGACCCACATAATGTACGTGTGCTCGTTTGCTAACCACGTGGTAATGGTCTCCGCCACCACGCGGTCCTTTCGAGGCTCACGGGCACGTGTCGCGTGTCACGCGTGCCGAGTTGGCGGCCTATCGTGAGGAACGCACGCTTTTCGCTTGCACTCCCTAAGTCGCTCGTTGGTGTATTCCACCATCCGCAACTAGGTAAAGTGCACGCCCTTCGCACCTCGCTTGCCAACTATCGCTCGCTAACGGCGCCCTTCACGGTCGATCGGTGGTCGTACAGAACGCCCGTGACCGCAGGTGTTCTTGCTTGTACCCCCACGAGCCGCTCAGTGGTGTATTGCACCACGGCGCAAACTCGTTAGGGTACACGTTTCACACCCACTTGCCAACTAACGTTTCACGCACGACACTCACGATCGGCCGTTGGTCGTGCAAAAATGTCCGTGACCGCAGGTACTCTCGCCTGCGCTCCCACAAGTCGCTCGATGGTGTATTCCACCACGCCGCAACCTGCTGAAGCACACGCTCACGCACCCGCTCGCCAACTGACGTTCACTCACGACACGAACTATGCGTGTGTACACGCAGGCTCGCTTACTGGCCAGCGGAGCACCGGCATACCAGAAAGCGCGACTCTGCTAATACACACTCACAACGGCACACACACGGACACACGAAAAAGAGGAAGAGGAAATTTCTGATACGGACGCGATTTAGAAGCGCTGCGCGAAATTCTTTTATTAACGAAGTGAGCTTGGTCAGAACAACTGGTTGCCTTGCAGATCCACATAGTGGCGATGTGCAGTTGTTCTGCTACGCGATTAAAGCGATTAAAACGAAACGCGAGTTACAATAAGTTGCAAATTAAATTTTTGCAATTTCATTGTTGTGCCCAGTTGCTGAGGGTCAGCTGTTAGGGCTGCAAAGAAACTCGCTGCAGAGGTGATCCGACTCGAGCGGCGTTGCCAGATCGACGGCGCTGCCAGATCTGCTCTGGTGATCTACAAGGGCGCGAAAGCATATAATTCAAATTTTGATTTGAATTTCAATTCGAATTTAATTTAAATTTAAATTCAATTCTTAATTTAAATTTAAATCTGAATTTGGGTTTAAAATTAAATTTGAATTCCGTTTTTTCGAGTAAATCTAATCGGAGAGAGCGAAGCAACTATAATAGTTGCAGAAATTTAAATTTGGGTTTAAACTTTCCTTTCGGAGTGGACCAATTGTAGAAAGGGAAAAGGCTCAAAAGTCGCGGACAGACTGAAAATCATCCTCTCACCATTTCGGTGCCTAAGAGAGGCTCTGGTGTCCGAAAAGGGGCGGAATAAACCCCCCATCAACGCCTAGGGGAAATCCGTGGCCTACGCGGGACCCTCTCTACTTTTTGGTACACGAAGACTGAAAAGCTTAAACCGCTATCGCTGGACTATAAATGGATACTCCAGCGGGGGGCACTGCCCCCACAGACGTCGACCCATTCAGGAGAAGTTCCAGAATGTCGAGGTCTCCTACAAGAGGATCAGGAAGTTTGGTGCAAGGAGCCATGATCACCGGGCCAGCGGCTGCGACTGTGGAACGAGCATCACCCAGTCACCGCAATGCTGTAGTGGTGGACATCTTGGCCCCAACACCTAGTAACTCCACAATGGACGTTATTAGCGTGCCGACGCACAATGGGGGAGGAAAATCTCCAAATGTATCGCCAATACGGCCTGTAGACCTAGGCACGGCGATCCAGAACGAAGACCTGCGAAGTATACTTGCCAGAATGAGTGGAAAAATACAAGTCCTTCTATCGGCTTTCGAAACACAGCGCCATGTCACCAAAGAGACCAAGGGCGTAATTAGTGAACTCTCGGCTCTCAATAATAGAGCAACCGAGCTATACGAAGGCAACGCAAAGAAGCAACGAACTGCGACAACAGCTACGCAGACAGAGGCGCAAAAGAGTACCAAAAAGGCCACTCACGCAGTGCTAGTGGCAAAGGCCCAGACGCCCAAGGAACAAGCGCCAAAGTTGGGCAACAAAACAGGAGCAATGACCAAAAGCAGTGCAACGGAGGCAAAGCCGGTTAACTATGCATCTGTCGCCAAAAACGCTATCGCTGCAGGCGAGTGGACCACTCCTAAGCCAAAGCGCCTGCGCAAAAAGCCAGAGGCTCTTATCGTTAAGAAGACAGGAGAGGCTTCCTACCCAGATTTGATCTGCAAACTCAAAGCGGACCCGAGCCTTTGCGAATTGGGCAAACATGTTCGCAAAATACGTAGAACACAGCAAGGGGAGCTGCTGCTTGAAGTATACGGAAAGGCCTCTGAAAGCGTTCCCCAATTCAAAAGGAACTAGAAGCGTCGCTCAAGGAAATGGCTTCTGTACGTACGGGGGCACATAAAATAGCACTATCGTGTAGCGGAATGGATGAGGCCACGACAGCAGCGGAACTCCACAGCAGTCTAGTCAAGCAATTCCAAGGCATCCAGCTAAATCCGGAGGATGTCAGGAGCCTTCGCAGAATGCGGGATGGGACTCAGACTGCGACGCTTTTACTGAGCGCGAACGATGCTATTGCGGTACTCAAGCAGGGCACTGTAACCGTAGGGTGGTCAAGATGCCGCATCATCCAAGACCTCCGGCCCACGAGATGCTACAGGTGCCTGGGATACGGACACCGAGCAACGTCCTGCAAGGCGATCGATCGGGCAGATTGCTGTTTGCGATGCGGTGAGCGAGGGCACAAGGCAAAGGGGTGTGCGGCACCACCAAACTGCCTTATTTGCAGCAGTGAGGTGGATAGGAGCCACCCGACGGGCAGTTTTGCATGCCCGACCTATAGAGCGTGCATAAAGGAAGCTAAGAGCCGTCCTAATGCAGGACGAAATTAAATTTATCCAGCTCAATGTGAACCATTGCGCAGCTGCTCAGAGCCTACTGGCTCAAACTGCGGCGGAGCGCAATGTCGACATTATGTTTCTTAGTGAACCCTACTCTCCTACGGTGGGAAATAATAATCCGATGATTACGGACGAGTCCGGCAAAGCAGCTATCAAATGTTGTAGCTCTCTACACGTGCAGGAACTGGCTGCCTCTCCGATGCGGGGAATTGCTTATGCGAAGATAAAAGGTGTACATATGTACAGCTGCTATGCTCCGCCTAGCGACAGCCCGGAACAGTTTGAGGAGATGCTAGAGCTGATGGTGAGGCATGCGAGAGAGCGTAGTCCGAAGATAATCGCTGGTGACTTCAATGCCTGGGCAGTAGAATGGGGCAGCAGGGAATCCAATTCTAGAGGCCGAGCTGTGATAGACGCGATGGAAATTCTGGACCTGATATTGTTGAACGACGGTCTCAAGCCTACGTTCAACAATGAGAGGGGAACGTCATTTATTGACATTACCTTTGTCAGCAGAGGACTAGTGGCCAACTCTAACGCTAGTTGGACGGTCCATGATGATGCGGTAACATTAAGCGATCATGCACTGATCTCCTTCAGCCTCCTACCGGTGGTCACGTCTTGGAAACGGCAGAGGAGAACAGTCGGGCAAGCATGGGACACCAGGAAGATCGATGAAGTTATGCTGGCATACCAAATTGACTCCCTGGCAATCACAAATGACCATGCAGAGACTATGGCGGCTGACCTCATGAAGAAGCTTGCAGCAACGTGCGACGCAATCATGCCAAGGAGAACTAAGGCGCAGCGCAAGCCACCTGTGTACTGGTGGAGCGCCACCTTAAGTCAACTGCGTTCTGAATGCCTTCGGGCAAGGAGAAAGGCGCAAAGAGCCAGAGGTAGCACCCAGCATGCGGAACTCCTGGAGCTTTTTAAAAGGAAACGAATCGAATTCAAGCATGGCATATCGGCTGCCAAGTCGCATGCCTACAGGGAACTGCTTGATAGTGTGGACAAAGATCCCTGGGGTCTGGCATATAAGCTAGTATCCAACAAGCTGCGGAAGAGAGAGGCAACGCCATCGGATCCTGTTGTCCTGGCTAGCATTGTTGCGGAACTTTTCCCAATGCAGACCACGGCATGGCAGCCAACAGCAGCAGTCCCTTCTCCTGATTTTCCGTGCGTCACGGAACTCGAAGTCGTGGAGGCAGCCAAGCGAATCAAGCCCAACAAAGCTCCCGGCCTTGATGGAATCCCTGGAGTAGTGGTCAAGGCAGTGGCGATGGCTAGACCTGACATATTCAGGGATACATTCCAGCAGTGCCTTACGGACGGGGTCTTTCCAATGAGGTGGAAAAGCCAAAAACTAGTGCTGCTACCGAAAGGCAAAGGACCTGCACAGGCTGCAAGCAGCTATCGCCCATTATGCCTACTTGATATTGTGGGTAAATTGCTGGAGCGAATTCTGTATTCCCGAATAGAGGCAATCACCGAGAGCATCAACGGCCTTGGAAATCAGCAGTACGGCTTCCGGAAGGGCAAGAGCACCCTGGACGCACTCACGGCGGTGAGAAATATTGCCAAGAACGCCATCGAGGGTGACAGATGGTTAGGAGGAACGAAGGAGTACTGTGCAATCGCTACGTTAGATGTAAAGAATGCCTTTAATACCGCTAGATGGCCCGTAATCCTGAGCGCCATGCATAGAATGGGTATCCCGGAGTACTTAAGGATCGTCGTTGGCAGTTATTTCAGGGATCGCGTCCTTTGGTATGATACGGAGGCAGGCCCGAAAAGGTACCGTGTGTCGGCAGGTGTTCCACAAGGATCTGTACTTGGACCGATCCTGTGGAACATCATGTACGATGGTATCCTGGGCATCAGCAGGCCAATAGGAGCGGAACTGCATTGCTTTGCGGACGACGTGGCCATAACAGCAGTAGCCAAAACCATTGTAGATCTTCAAGAGAAATGCAACGTGACAATAAGTGCGGCCATTGACTGGCTGGAGAAAGCCGGCCTAACAATTGCGGCTCACAAGACCGAGGTCGTAATGCTTAGTAGCAGAAAAAAGGTGGAGAGAATGCTGGTTTCGGTTAACGGGACACCGGTGGCCTCCCAAGCGTCCCTAAAGTACCTGGGTGTGCTGATAGACCACAGGCTATCATTTAAGGACCATGCTAGCTACGCAAGCAGGAAGGCGGCAATCACATCTGCTGCCCTTTCTAGACTGATGCCCAACGTGGGAGGTCCCAGATATCCGGCCAGGAAACTGCTAGTGGCGGTATCAAAGGCTACGCTAACCTATGCGGCACCAATTTGGAGCAACGCCACCATAAGAAGCTCTTATATGAAAGGAGCACGCTCGGTGCTACGTTCTATGGCCCTTAGGCTTATAAGAGGCTTCAGGACAGTTTCCGAAGACGCAGCTTTAGTTCTGGCAGGCTTGCCACCAATTGACCTTGAGATCAATGCCCTAAGTCAAATTCGTGAAGGTGCTACCCGACTAGAGGCTCACGAGCGGCTGATGAGAGAGTGGCAGAGCCGATGGCAAACGTCGCAACGGGGGAGGTGGACCTACCAGCTCATCCCCGAGCTAGCGGTTTGGGTAGAGTGCCGCCATAAAAACTTGGACTACCACCTAACCCAATTCATCACGGACCATGGCTGCTTTCGGGCTTACCTACTCCGGTTCCACCATGTTGAGACAGCCCAATGCGTCTACTGCCCCGATGCGGTGGAAACTGCGGAGCATGTACTTATGAACTGTTCCAGATTTACGGCGGAGCGTGCGCAGCTAAGAGCGTTGACTGAGAATCCGCTCAACCCAAGTGAACTGTTCGCGGCTATGATGGAGAACAGTGAGGCATGGGAGCTAGGGCATACAATCATCACCAACATGATGAAACGAGTCCGAGCCGACGAGAGGGCCAACAGTTCTGGAGGCTAAAGAAGGAGAAGAGTGCCTGTGTGGTGGCGGGAGAAGAATACTACCACAGCGTACCCGGCTTGTCGTAAAAGGCGACTGAAGGGTGGAAGGACGTGCGTCTCATGGCCAACATTTAAAGAAGGGTGTGCGAGTGGCATCACATCCTGCTCATCGAAGTCATACCTTGACTGGCAGTCCCGATGAGCGCGTAAAGGACTGAAGAGCATACGGAGGTTTTTGTTTTAGTACGTAGGCATAACTCTACTTGGAGAGTTATGAATCGTGCATGCCACCTACGGACGGTAGGTGGTATCTTTAGAAGATTTTAATTTTCCTACCGTAAGGCGTTACACACACGGACACGACACTTTTGCCTACCCTAGAGGGGCAGAATGTAACACCGGGTATATTGTTTTTAAATAATCACTGCAGGGAAATTTCGTTAATATTTAACATTGTTTTTTTATTCACTGGATTTTCTTCGATTTTTAAGCGCTAGTCCTTATTTTAATTAGTCCCTGCCTACTTCCTACTTCGCACCATTTACGCTAGCTCTAACTGCGCTCTCATTGTTTTATGTTTACTTCGGCTCACCTTGACTCTCCTGCGACAGGATTCATGTTGTTGTTTCGTCCTTTTGGGGTCCTTGGGCTGGCACTTGGCAGAACTTGGCACTGTTAATTACTTTTGTTTCACTTGGTATTTCATTGAGAGGGAGCACTTTGCTGCCTACTCTGCTGGCTGCTCGGGATCAACTGCCTGTGGCCTAATTAGGCGACTTCCCTTTTCGCTGCTGCGAACATGTCGCCGCTGCTGAGTACATGTCGCCGCTGCTCGCATGTCGCCGCTGCTTGCCTGTCGCCGCTGCTTGTCTGCCGCCGCTGCCTTCGGCCGATCTTGCCTGGCTGCTGCGGCTCTGCTAGCAGCGTCGCTGCCTGCACGGCGCTGTTCGCTTGCCCAGCGTCGCTACCTGCTTAGCGTCGCTGCTGGTCTGTGCACGCGCTCTGGGTACCGAGGCACCGTTACTTGTGTGTGTACAAGCTCTGGGTACCGAGGCACCGTTACTAGGCATGGGTGCCGAGTGACCGGGGGTTTCTTATGTTTCTTGCCCTGTTTCGCATGTTTTGTCTACGCCCTTGCCTTTGCCTATGCCTATGCTTTCGTATTCAAATAACTACGGGGTATGCCGAGCTTAAATATATCTTGTCTTTTGTTTCTAATATGTTAACTTAAATTATAAATGTGGCGTCGCTTCATGCGGCGTCACAATACAAAAAAAAATCTGAAAAGGCACAACAAATTTTCTTTTAATGAACTTAGGGAACTCAGAAATAACACTTATTCATTATAAAATAGGATAAGCTACAATATAGAAACTGTATGATTATGTAAACAAAGTAGTCGATAGCCATTAGCCAGTAAACTAAACATTATCCCAAAACTGTTATTTCAAAAGGAACAAATAATAATATAAGATAGATAATAAGTAAACAAAATCTAACTTTGAATTAGATGTAACGTTTATAAACACAACACTCATGTTTAACATTAAGATACCCATTTTTTAAAATTGTTAAATTCAAAATATCGGCGGAGTTCGTGGCATACACCAACAACATGTCGCCTAATCACCCTTCTCCGATCCGGCCATTCCCCTATGGCCTTCTCTTCGGACTGGGGGGGAGGAGTTAACATGCCCCCTCACTCCGGCCACAGGGAAACAACACCGACCCGGCCACAAAAATCAGAGCCGAGGAAATTTAACGAAGATCGAATACGAACTCTGACGAAGACACATTTGCCAAACACATACAACTTTTGTAACAAAAAATTTATTCTCATTTCATGCCCCAAACTACTCAGTTGTTTTTATGAAAGCTTTTCTCCCTCGACCACAGGATTATAACTGGCGTAGCCGGACTACGGACAAGGGATTAACAATGCCCACTACGCTTATCGTTCAAATTCTAAAGTGGTGATGAACATGTGACAGCAGTGGTTGTGGGGATTTTAGTAGTGAGTGGTGAAATAATAAAAATAAATAAAAAGTTATTGAAACATAATGTCGTGCAAGTGCAAATAAAACAAAAGAAACAAACAAAATCAAGTTCAAATTGCTTCACAGGCGACCGTATATTTGTACATCGGGATCGCTTGTGCGGGACAATTAACAACAATTATACAAACAAATTGGTGTGTGTGATGACCATATAAGTATACATCAATCGCTGATAAGGCACCGGGATCATCCATACACCCTAACTCATAAAATGATACAAATTAAAAATGGTAAATTAATAAAAAAAAATTTTTGACACATAAATCTGCTGTGTGTGGTGACCGTTTGTGTGTGTCGGAGAGCACTTAGTGTGCGTGTTTGGGAGAGTATTGGAATGCTTTTTGGTTATTTTATCACTATGGTAATTTTGCATCAGCATATATTTGCATTGCGAATGGTTGTTGTAGTTCTGTAGCTCTGAGAACAACCGTTTTGTCCCGGTAGACTGGCGTCGCTGCGCAAGAAGTGGTAAAGAGCTAGATCAGTTGAATATTAGACTTCGTTGTGACCAGAACCCGCTGCGCAAAAAGTGAATGTGTATATCAGTCGCCGCCAAGGCAACGGGATCTTCCGCATAGTAGTTTATAAAAATAAATGTGAGTTTTGTGTTTAACGACCGAATATGTGTATGTCGGAGTATAAAGATTACGCATGAACTCGAATTATTTTATCATATTATGTTTTGCGTCTTTGCAACAATGCAAGACAAAACCACGAGCTTGTCCGTCGTTTTTCTGAAAGTACCGTTACAGCGGGGCGACAACGACGCGTTGCCTGTTTAGTTGCGCGAGTATGAGTCGCGACGTTGTCGCCGAGTGTGGTTGTCCGTCGTTTTTCTGCAAGTACCGTTGGAGCGGGGCGACAACGACGCGTCGCCTGTTAAGTTGAGCGAGGATGCGTCGCGACGTGTCGCCGAGTGTGGTTTAAGTTTCGTATAGGCTGTTAGAAAACGAGCAGAGCAGTATGCTTGAGTGGTCGCCTGTGAAAAGTTCGAAACGCGCTACGCTCTAATGGGAGACGAAGATAATTCGACATCAGAAGTAGGATCGGGCCCTATACCTTCAACAGTAGATGGACCATGGCGTACTATTATGGAAATGCAAAATAAGAATTTAATTGAACTTGTGCAGGCCATACAAACAACGGCATCTGATGCGGAACAAAGTAAAGCGGGGCAACTACCCAAATTCAACCCGGACAAGGCAGGCGCAATCGCTTCATCGTGGTGTAACACCGTTGAAATTATTTTGAAAGAAATGGGATTAAAAGGCAGCGCGCTGGTAGTGGCATTAATTTCAGCACTAGAGGGCAGCGCTTCGCAATGGCTCTCCCAAGTGTGTTACGCTGACATGACCTGACTCGAGTTTAAAGAACTGTATATCCATCGCTTTGACACTATAGAAACACCAGCCGCCATGTTTCTAAATATGTTGTCTAAACGACCGACTGACGGCGAATGTCTTGCAGTCAATGCAAGCCGCATGTTAACAGTACTTACGACGAAATGGCGCCAAATGGAAACGGAAGAAATTGATGTGTCCGTCACTCTCGCGTTGCTGGTAAATGTTGATAACCGTTTGCAGCGTTTAAGTTTTACATCAAATGTTCGAACCAGAGGCGATTTACAGTCCGAATTGAAAGCGTTCACTTTTAATTAACGGACAAATGGTTCCACGACGCAACAAACAGAAACTTATCCTAAACGGCAAAAGCAGTCATCTATAGAGTGTCATTTCTGCGGAAAATTCGGACACAAAATGATTGAATGCAGACTTAGGAAACAACAAAATCAGTTTGCCAACAACAAAGAACGACATGACAGACACGATTGTTATCAACGCGGAAAATCAAGTGTAACTTGCTACAAGTGCGGTGAACAGGGTCACATATCTACCCAATGTGCAAAGAAGGAAGCTGATGGGAGCAAAACATTCAACCGAGCAAAGAGAGTGGAGCAGTGCAGTGTTGCAGTACCTAAGGGATTCATAAATCATAGAGGCCAAATTTTCAAAATCACGTTTCATTCTGGAGCTGAATGCTCGCTGCTGAAAGAAAAGCTAAGTACTAAATTTTCTGGTAAAAGATTTAATAATGTTGTTATGTTAAAAGGCATAGGCAGTAATGGAATATGTAGTACTGTACAGGTTTTAAGTAACGTAAAAATTGACGATTATTGCATTGAAGTTTTGTTTTATGTAATAGGCGATGATCATATGCAAAACGATATTGTTATTGGTCGCGAAATATTAAATCAGGGTTTTGATGTTGTCACTTCGTCAAACCAATTTAAAATTTTGAGAACCAAAATAATTAATTTGTGTACCAGCAGTGATTCAGCCGATATTGATACTGAACTTGATGAACAAGATAAAATAAAACTACATTCATTGTTGGCAAAGTACTCAAATTCTCTTATAAAGGTTTAAGTACTACGGT
Source organism: Zaprionus kolodkinae (assembly GCA_018901885.1). NCBI lineage: Eukaryota > Metazoa > Arthropoda > Insecta > Diptera > Drosophilidae > Zaprionus > Zaprionus kolodkinae. The sequence goes on along the minus strand of JAEIFM010000312.1, from coordinate 45,257 downwards.
TTAAGTTGGCGAAATGAAAATAAGATTAATTGATCCAAGAAAGACAGTTCAAAGAAGGCCATATCGATTAAACCCATGCGATCGAGAATTAGTTCAAAAAAAAATTGACGAATTGCTGAAATGCAATAAAATTAGACCGAGTTGTTCACCTTATGCAAGCCCTATTTTGCTGGTAAAGAAAAAAATGGTTCGGATAGGCTTTGTGTTGACTATAGGGAGTTAAATTCAAACACAGTCGCTGATAAATATCCTCTGCCACTTATACAGGATCAGATAAGTAGACTTCGAGGAGGTTATTATTTTACATGTTTAGATATGGATAGTGGTTATTACCAAATTCCCTTAAATGCGAATTCAATTGAGTATACAGCGTTTGTGACACCCGATGGCCAGTATGAGTTTTTATCTATGCCTTTCGGGCTTAAAAATGCGCGGTCGGTATTTCAACGATTAGTAATGCAAGCGCTCGGGGATCTTGCAAATTCTTATGTTATCGTCTATATGGACGACATCATGATAACTACATCAACACAATGTGAGGCGTTAAAAAGATTAAAAATTGTTCTAGATGTTCTGACAGAGGCCGGGTTTTCATTCAACATTACGAAGTGTTCCTTTTTAAAAACATCGGTTCAATATTTAGGCTACAATGTTAGTGCTGGCAAAATTCGCCCAAACCCTTTAGAAAATTGTTGCGTTGACTGCTCTCCCGCCTCCAAAGTCAGTCACATCGCTTAGGCAATTTATTGGATTAGCAACTTATTTCAAACAGTGTATTAAGGGATTTTCACAGTTGATGAAACCGTTATATTTTTTAACGTCAGACAAAAATAAATTAATTTGGAAAGCGGAATATGAACAGATACGGAAAAAGGTTATTGCTACTCTTATTGATAAACCAGTCATTGTTATTTTTGACCCAAAATATTCAATTGAGTTGCATACGGATGCAAGTTGCAGTGGCTATGGTGCAATTTTATTACACAAAATTAACGACAAGCCCCAGGTAATAGAATACTATAGCAAAGCTACTACACCTGCAGAGTCAAGATACCACTCGTACGAGCTGGAAACTTTAGCTGTTGTAAACTCCATCAAATATTTTCGGCATTATTTGTTGGGTAGGAACTTTACTGTTTTTACTGACTGTAACTCTTTAAAGGCGTCAAGAAATAAACAAGATTTGACCCCTAGAGCCCAACGTTGGTGGGCTTATTTGCAATCATTTACATTTGAAATTCAGTATAGAGAAGGGAAAAGAATGGCACATGACTTTTTGTAAAGAAATTCTATCTCACCGAAGTCTACTAGTGCTGTAAAGATGATTGAAAAGAGGAGAGTTAACTTAGATTTAATAAAAAAATTAAATTTCAGGCAACTGGCTCATTGCTGAACAGCGTCGAGACTCGGACATAGCCGAAATCGTGAGCAAATTAAAAGATTGTTCTCTTGCTGAAGATATTGCGAAAACCTATGAACTAAGGGCAGAAGTTCTTTACCGAAAAATAAAGAGAAATGGCAGAACACGCTGTTTACCAGTGATACCGCGTTCCTTCAAATCGTCTGTTATAAACCAGGTGCATGAGTCGATAATACATTTAGGTTGGGAAAAGACACTAGATAAAGTTTACGATTTTTATTGGTTTGACAATATGTCAAAATATGTTAGAAAATTTGTTGACAATTGTATCACTTGCAATTGCATCTATCACACTATCCACATCGATATAACAGGGAAATTAAGTGGCAAGAGTGACCAGAAGGAGTATATTATTGTTCAAGTAGACGCTTTTACCAAGTATGTCTATCTTAGTCATAGCCTTAAATTAGACAGTGAGAGTTGCATAAAAGCTGTTCAATCGGCCGTTTCGTTGTTTGGAGTACCAAACCGAATAGTAGCTGACCAGGGAAGGTGTTTTACGGGTTTAGTCAATTCTGTTCAGATCAGAAAATAAACTTGCATTTGATTGCCACCGGGGTTAGTCGAGCTAATGTTCAAGTTGAACGAACCATAAGCACATTGAAAAATATGTTAACGGCGGTTGAAACTGGAACGCAGTCTTGGCAGGACGTATTAGGGGAGATGCAGTTGGCAATCAATTGTACAACTAACCGTGTGACGAAGGCAAGTCCTCTTGAAATGATATTGGGAAAGGTAGCACGCCCATTATGATTACTTCTACCAGGTGACATAGAAAGTGATGTTGATCTGTCAAATGTAAGAGCACAAGCTGAAAAGAATGTCTCAGCCACGGCAGTTTATGACAAAGAACGATTTAATAAAAATAAGGCAAAAGTTCTTAGACACAAAGTAGGAGATTTTGTGCTACTTAAAAGCGAAGAGAGGCATCAAACCAAGTTGAGTCCAAAATTCAAGGGGCCTTTTGAAATAATACAGGTTCTGGAGGGTAAAAGGTACACTTTAAAGTCCTAAACCAATAAAAGAAATTATAAATATGCACATGAAGATTTGAGAAAAATGCCAGAGGGGCAAGTGCCCCTGATGTTTGTTTTGATCATGGCGTAAGGGGCATTGAATTTGTCATGTTGAATGAAGAATTATCAGTTAATAGTCAGAATTATGTAAAGATATTGGTTAAGAAGGCTTGATACAGTTTTGTGAAATTAACTTGATAAGTTTATACGAATTGAAATGGAAATATTAAATTTTTTGTTTATAAAAAAATAAATAAATAATATTAATATTATAAAAAGACAATTAAATGGAACACGAGGTCGTGTTAGAGTCAGGATGGCCGTGTCGGAGTATAAAGATTACGCATGAACTCGAATTATTTCATCATATTATGTTTTGCGTCTTTGCAACAATGCAAGACAAAACCACGAGGTTGTCCGTCGTTTTTCTGAAAGTACCGTTACAGCAGGGCGTCAACGATACGTTGCCTGTTTATTTGCGCAAGGATGCGTCGCAAGTACCGTTGGAGCGGGGCGACAACGACGCGTCGCCTGTTAAGTTGAGCGAGGATGCGTCGCGACGTTGTCGCCGAGTGTGGTTCGAGGTTTCGTAAAGGCTGTTAGAAAACGAGCAGAGCAGTATGCTTGAGTGGTCGCCTGTGAAATGTTCGAAACGCGCTACGCTCTAATGGGAGACGAAGATAATTCGACATGTACAACAATCGCTGTTAAGGCAACGGGATCGTTTTCATTTATCAATTTATATGAACGCAAATTTATTTTACAAATAAATACATAAAAAAAAACTAAATTAATAAATAAATATAACCTGGACAATTATTATTCATAACAAAATAAAAAAATAATAATGAGTAAAAATAATAAAATTAAAATTTATACATAGTGATACAGTTTCCTTCGGCAAAATCAAGTAAGCATGTAAGTTAACAACAATAAATACAAAATAATACAAACAGCTAACTAATCAATAAATAGTACTTAAGAATTGCAACATTGTTCAGTTCAATAAACTAAACATCCGCCTATCCAATAAGAACTGCAACATTGTATTACATTGTTCAGTTCAATGAACTAAACATCCGCCCAAAACGTCGCAAATGCCAACAACAGCGTCCGCAGTTTATCTTGCGTGCGCATTTTCGACCCTTGACGACAAATTGCTGACATTGTAGATCATGGTCGGTTCAATCCAGATCTGCAGAGCTCTCCGCGTCGCTGCCTAACACCCACAGCTATATTAAGGTATTCTTAAAACTCTTCTGTTCAGTCACAATTTGGAGTTGAAAAAAACGACATCAAGATAAAGTTTCTGAGTTTTAATAAAACGGAAATTAATTTGTATGTATGTGTTTGTGCTGCGCCGCTTGTAAAACCTTTGCGTCGTCGGCGCATTACTGTACATTGGCTGCCGCCAAGAGCTGTTGTCGATTGAATACTTATTTAATTCATGCATTACAGTTAAAGTCGAAAACCAAAAAAAAAAAATCTACAGACGTTGAAGGAAGCAAAAAAAAAGAACAGAAAACCACAAACATATTATTAATATACCTATCTATACCTCACATATTATTACTATTTTATATACACATACTATAACCATACCACAATATATAATTATTCGCGATTATTTGCAAATAAAAAAATACAGATTTCTTCCCAATACACGTCAATGTTGGAAAAAAAAAGCCAACACCAGTAACACAGTTAGGGGCAGATTAGGGCTAGGGAGTGGATTTAGTCTATCTGATATAAGGGAGGCGACAGGAACAAAAAACACATAGCAGATCTTAATTCTGTTTTCACAAAACTCCAAAACGCAAATCTTAAAATCCAACCAAGCAAGTGTAGCTTTTTAAGGAAGGAAATCAACTTCCTGGGACATATCGTAACCCAGGAAGGAGTCAACCCAAACCCACTTAAGATTCAAACCATCAAGGACTTCCCCTGCCCAAAGACAACCAGGGAAATTAAATCATTTTTAGGACTATTATGGTATTACAGGAAATTCATAAAGGCCTTCGCGAAAAAACTAAGCCCATAACGAGACAGTTAAAAGGAAATAAATCTATAATAATAGACGATGAATTTAAACAAACAAGATCTGCTTTGTAATGATCCCACACTCATATACCCTGATTTCAATAAACCGTTCACGCTGACCACAGACGCAGGTATTTATGCGATAGGCTCTGTGTTGTCACAAGGCCTCACTAATGACAGACCCATATCTTTCGCTAGCAGGACACTATCGGACACATAAATTCGCTATTCTACGATAGAGAAACAAATGCTAGCTATCATTTGGTCTGTAGGTCATTTCAGACCATACCTCTTCGGGCGTAGATTCAAAATCGTGACAGACCACAAGCCATTAATCTGGCTAGAAAATCTGAAAGGCCAGAATCCAAAACTACTTCGATGGAAAACTATCCTGGCCTCAAAAAAAGGGTCGCAAAACGTAGTTGCTGACGCACTCATCAGAATTGAGCCAAACTTGAACATAAAACGAAGACCCACAAATTATACCAATCGCTTCGAAACCACTAAATCACTTCAATTGTCAAATAACATTCCGTCCCGGATCAACAACTTTAAGACAGGAAGAAACACCATTTATCCATAAAGTAAGACACATAATCACAGAACCCGTACATACTTTCTACTCCGTCACAAACACCCTTCAAACAATCCTGAAACCGAATAAAACATTCGCAGTATTTGCACCAGACGATATTTTCGAATAATAGAAGAGTCCTATAATAACTTTTTCTTGAAAAATGACTTATACAAATTTTTCCGCTGCAATATATGGCTAACCGAAATTACGAATCCTGATGACCAAGAAAACGAAATTCGTGCGTACCACTTTAACACCAATCATAGGGGGGGGATAGATGAAACATATAACCATTTAAAAAGAGACATTTATTTTCCGCATTTAACAGACAATATCGCAAAAATTGTGATACCTGCCTAAACCTAAAATACGAAAGACACTCCCATATACCATTGATGCAAACCCCAACCGCCCCAGAGGGACCATTGGCAGTCGTACATTTAGACATATATTTAATTAACAATACTTGCAACCTCACAATTATCAACAAATTCACCAAGCCAACGCAAGCCCACCTCCTTAGCAATAGGAATTCAATAAAAGTCGCCGATGCCCTATTACAATTCATAAGTCACTATGGCGCACCAAAGAAAATAATTTTTGACCAGGGCGCGGAATTTTCGGGCAGTCTATTCAACGACCTCTTAACTCAATTCCAAATAACAGTTTATACAACTTCATTCCAACAATAAACGGGCAACGCTTCTGCCGAGAGACTGCACTCCACCTTAACCGAACTATACAGGATAATCATGAACAAAAGAAAGGAAGCACGCCTAGAACGCGATCATGTCCAAATACTCGCAGAAGCAGTAGCAACATATAACAATGCAATATACTCTAGCACTTCCTATACCCCATTCGAGCTCTTCCACGGAAGAACTCACATATTCAACAAAACAATAACATTCGACAATCCCCACGATTACCTTAAGAAATTAAACGAATTTAGAAAAGACATATACCCAAAAGTACAGGAACATTTAAGCGCGAGCACAGAAAGAAGATTAGCTAGATTGAGCCTAATGATAAAATATTTAGAAAAGAAAACCGTAGAAACAAGATAACACCGAGATTTTCACTACACAAAGTAGATAGAGACAAAGGCGTCACTTTCCTAACAACTAAAGGGCAAAAGTTACACAAGCAAAAAATTAGAAAAACAGTTAAGAAAACAGTGGAAGAAACATAAGATGGACAAACACTTTTCAATAAATATATTAATATCAAACTAAGTAACATAAATAAGAAACAATCTACGATACAAGAAAAAATCTGAAAAGGCACAACAAATTTTCTTTTACTGAACTTAGGGAAGTTAGAAATAACACTTATTCATTATAAAATAGGATAAACTACAATATGATTATGTAAACAAAGTAGTCGATAGCCATTAGCCAGTAAACTAAACATTATCCCAAAACTGTTATTTCAAAAGGAACAAATAATAATATAAGACAGATTAAGTAAACAAAATGTAACTTTAAATTAGATGTAACGTTTATAAACACAACACTCATGTTTAACATTAAGATACCCATTTTTAAAAATTGTTTAATTCAAATTATCGGCGGAGTTCGTGGCATACACCAACAACATGTCGCCTAATCACCCTTCTCCGATCCGGCCATTCCCCTATGGCCTTCTCTTCGGACTGGGGGGGGAAGGAGTTCACATGCCCCCTCACTCCGGCCACAGGGAAACAACACCGACCCGGCAACAAAAACTCAAAGCCGAGGAAATTTAACGAAGATCGAATATGACGAAGACACATTTGCCAAACACATACAACTTTTGTAACAAAGAATTTATTCTCATTTCATGCCCCAAACACTACTCAGTTGTTTTTTATGAAAGTTTTCCTTCCTCGACCACAGGATTGTAACTCGAGTGACTAAGCTATATGTATTTGAAGTTTTTGTGCAGAATTTTCTGTTTGGAATTATTAGCGTGGTTACACATTTGTAAAGGATTTGGAAAATTGGGAGAAAGGTACTGTCGGGCGCCCGACTGAAGCCTTACCTACTTGTTTTTTATTTACTTATTTGTTTCAAACTTGTTATATTATTGTTTTTTTTTTTTTTTAAATTAAGATCCCCCTCTCCCAATTTTTAAAATCCGTTACAAGCGTGTAACTATACTCATAATTTCAATCAAAAATTCTGCACAAATTCTTCTACTACATATAGCTAACTCGCTCGCACTCACATAGCGACGCGAGTAAAGAGTAAAGCGACACGACGCAACGTCGACGTCGGCCTCAACTGCTCAAAGCAGCGCGCCGTCTGACGCTCGTACCTAACGTTTGTACTGAAAACGTTGACTTGAATAACTTCTGTGTTATAGGTCCGTTATAGGTCCGGAATTTGGAGGATATGTTCATATTGCATTCAGCTTTATACATACTGAAGCAGTACTTTATAAGTTCAATACTTTGCTTAATAATCGTAAATTACCGAATTGCGGGGGCGCTGGGTGTGGCATCAAACATTTGACATAAACTTCACATGCCCCGGATATATAGAAACGTTCATACCAAATTTGGTGTCTCTAGCTTTTTTAATAGCTGAGATCTGTTGTCTCAAACAGACAGACGGACAGACAGACTGACATGTCTCAATCGACTCGGCTAGTGATCCTGCGCAAGAATATATATACTTTATGGGGTCTGCCATGCCTCCTTATGCCTGTAACAAACATTTTGAACAAAGTTAGTATACCCTTTTTTGACCATTTTCAATGGTCGAAGGGTATGTTGTTGTTATTCTTATCATTACTATTTTTCCTCAGCTATTTCGTCGGTGCCCCAACGGATCGCGAGTGAGTCAATAACATTAACAAAAAAAAGCCGATTATATACTCTTAAACTATCGTCGCCTATCGTGGAGCAAAATAACGAATGAACTAGCGAGACCAAATTAAAACAAGTAGGTAAGGCTACAAGTCGGGCGCCCGACAGTAAGATACCCTTCTCCCAATTTTTAAAATCCGTTACAAGCGTGTAACTATACTCATAATTTCAATCAAAAATTCTGCAAAAATTCTTCTACTACATATAGCTTACTCGCTCGCACTCACACAGCGACGCGCGTAAAGAGTAAAGCGACACGACGCAACGTCGACGTCGGCGTCAACTGCTCAAAGCAGCGCGCAAGCTGCTGCCCGTACGGAACATTTGTACTGAAAACGTTGACTTGAATAACTTCTGTGTTATTAGTCCGATCGGATTGTAATTTGGAGGATATGTTCACATTGCATTCAGCTTTATACATACAAAGCAGAACGTTATGGGTTTAATACTTTGCTTAATAATCGCAAATAATCGATTTGCGGGGGCGGTGGGCGTGGCATAAAACATTTTATGTAAACTTGATCTGCCTATGATTTATAGGAACCTTCATACCAAATTTGGTATATCTAGCTTTTTATACCCTTGCAGAGAGGGTATATTAATTTTAGCTAGAAGTTTGCAACACACCTTAGGAGACATCTCCGACCCTATAAAGTATATATATTCTGAATCAGCATCACCAGAGGAGTCGAAAAATGGATGTCCGTCTGTCCGTCCGTCCGTCTGTTGCAACGCAAACTAGTCTCTCAGTTTTTGAGCTATCTTCCTGAAACTTGGCACACAAGCTTCTTATTGCTGTAGGCTGTAAATAAGTCGGAACGAGCCAGATCGGACCGATATATCGTATATCTGTCATAGAAGCTATCGGCCGATTTTTGTTGTTTTTCAAGATATTGCAACAAGATTTGGCAAATCTTATTCTTATTACGTTCTTAATGTGCTGTCAATTGTAGGAGCAATCGGCTGAAATCAGGGTTTTCGTATGCAAACAGAAACCAGCAGCAACCAAATGTATTTTATATTTAGTATAACTGCAAGGGTATAAAACCTTCGGCAAGCCAAAGGTAGCCTTGCTTTCTTGTTTAATAGCTGAGATCTGTTGTCTCATACAGACGGACAGACAGACGGACAACTCTCAATCGATTCGGCTAGTGATCCTGAGCAAGAATATATATACTTAATGGGTTCTGCCACGCCTCCTTATGCCTGTTACATACATTTTGCACAAAGTTAGTATACCCTTTTTTGACCATTTTCAATGGTCGAAGGGTATAAAAATATAAAATAATACAAAGGTGAAATTAAATCATATTTAGTGAAACTCAATAAAAAACAAGAAGGCAAAGCTACATTCGGCTTGCCGAAGGTTTTATGCCCTTACAGTTATACTAAATTTAAAATACTTAAATAATGGTCAGATTTTGATACAATTTTGATAACACATTAACAATGTAATAAGAATGAGACTTGCCAAATCTTGTTGCAATATCTTGAAAAACAACAAAAATGGGCCGATAGCTTCTATGGCAGCTGTACGATGTATCGCTTCGATCTGGATCGTTCCGACTTATTTACAGCGAGCAGCAATAAGAAGCTTGTGTGCCGAGTTTCATAAAGATAGCTTAAAAACAAGTAGGAAAGGGTACAGTCGAGTGCGCCCGACTGTGGTATACCCGCTAAAACTATGCGAAAAAAACACGTCTCACACAGTCTCAAATTGGTTCTGACTATGAAAGTTGCACGTGGTTCTTATTAGATGTTGCCACTTTGCTTGTAGTGCTTTCCAGTCAGAATTTATCAGAGTGCTTTTAATTATGAATGTGTAAAAGATTAAAAGCCTACATTATGCCTATATATGTACATCCCTATGCATATACATCCAACCAGATTTGTAGTTTATGTTGTATTGCTGCGAAATATAACTAAGGATTTTAAATGTCTTTAAATACAGTAAAAACTTCGTAAACAACGATTTTAAAAGAATTTATATATTTTATATATTTTTGCATTATTAAGAAAAATAACAGAAAACACAAAAAAAAATGTATCTACGTGAGGACTTGAACCAAGGACCTCCAAAAAAAACTTGAACTATGTCAACTATAACCGCTCTGCCATTAACGCATTCTGAATTGGGTCGGCAAAGTCGCATTATGAGACCATTCAGCTTGTCGCACAGGACAAAACAAATTATTATTGTGTCGTGCGTGTAGACACAATACAAACTGACTCCCCTTAAAATTCTGTTTAATTAAAATACTAAACTTAAAATATTTTAAATGCTTGAAAAAAAGCCAGTACCCCCAAAATCCCCACTTGCATCGCGTAGGATTCGAACTCGCACCCTTTCTCTCGACAGTCAATGACCACATCCACTCAGCCACCAAGTCTATTTCGCAAACGTCAAAAAATTATGATCAATGCAAATTATATTGGTACATCTAATTGGAAAAAAAAGTGCTTGCCACCGGAGTTGAACCTGGATCTTGCATATCAAACATAATAAAACAGACAAAAACACGTGGTCACATGGCACTACTATTTCCTAAATATCTTATATATTTATTGTCCAATCTTACTGAAATTTTAATTAAACGTCCGCAAGATGGTATTTTTAACGTATTTATAAAACTGTTGCTGTAGAACTAATATTGCGGCTGTAATCAATTTTTTCAATTTATGGGGGCGGGTGGGGGCGTGTCTAAATCCAAAATAAACTTGATCAGCCTGCAGTAATAACACATGTTTTCACCAAATTTGGGAACTCTAGCTCTTGTAATAGCTGAGATCCAGGTGTTCACACGGACGAACAGACAGACAGACGGACGGACGGACAGACGGACAGACGGACAGACGGACATGGCTATATCAACTCGGCTGTTGTTACTGATTCAGAATATATATTTTTTATGGGCTCGGAGATGTCTCCTTCTGCCTGATACATACATTTTCGGTTTGAACAAAGTTATAATACCCTTCTACTCTATGAGTAACGGGTATAACAAGTGGGTAAGGCTACAGTCGGGAGCCCGACAGTAAGATACCCTTCTCCCAATTTTTAAAATCCGTTACAAGCGTGTAACTATACCCATAATTTCAAACAAAAATTCTGCACAAATTCTTCTCTTACATATAGCTTACTCGCTCGCACTCACACAGCGACGCGCGTAAAGAGTAAAGCGACACGACGCAACGTCGACATCGGCGTCAACTACGTCATAGCAGCGCGCAGGCTGCTGCCCGTACCGAACATTTGTACTGAAAACGTTGACTTGAATAACTTCTGTGTTATTGGTCCGATCGGATTGTAATTTGGAGAATATGTTCATATTGCACTAAGCTTTATACATACAAAGCAGAACGTTATGGGTTTAATACTTTGCTTAATAATCGCAAATAATCGATTTGCGGGGGCGGTGGGCGTGGCATAAAACATTTTATGTAAACTTGATCTGCCTATGATTTATAGGAACCTTCATACCAAATTTGGTATATCTAGCTTTTTATACCCTTGCAGAGAGGGTATATTAATTTTAGCTAGAAGTTTGCAACACACCTTAGGAGACATCTCCGACCCTATAAAGTATATATATTCTGAATCAGCATCACCAGAGGAGTCGAAAAATGGATGTCCGTCTGTCCGTCCGTCCGTCTGTTGCAACGCAAACTAGTCTCTCAGTTTTTGAGCTATCTTCCTGAAACTTGGCACACAAGCTTCTTATTGCTGTAGGCTGTAAATAAGTCGGAACGAGCCAGATCGGACCGATATATCGTATATCTGTCATAGAAGCTATCGGCCGATTTTTGTTGTTTTTCAAGATATTGCAACAAGATTTGGCAAATCTTATTCTTATTACGTTCTTAATGTGCTGTCAATTGTAGGAGCAATCGGCTGAAATCAGGGTTTTCGTATGCAAACAGAAACCAGCAGCAACCAAATGTATTTTATATTTAGTATAACTGCAAGGGTATAAAACCTTCGGCAAGCCGAAGGTAGCCTTGCTTTCTTGTTTAATAGCTGAGATCTGTTGTCTCATACAGACGGACAACTCTCAATCGATTCGGCTAGTGATCATGAGCAAGAATATATATACTTAATGGGTTCTGCCACGCCTCCTTATGCCTGTTACATACATTTTGCACAAAGTTAGTATACCCTTTTTGACCATTTTCAATGGTCGAAGGGTATAAAAAACTGAGTTTGCGTTGCAACAGACGGAAGGAGGGACGGACAGACGGACATTGATTTTTCGACTCCTCTGTTGATGCTGATTTAGAATATATATACTTCATAGGGTCGGAGATGTCTCCTAAGGAGCGTTGCAAACCTCTGACTAAAATTAATATACCCTCTGCAAGGGTATTAAATGAGACTAATCAAAAAGGATAAGTATTAGGGAAGTAAGGCTAGACTTTTTAAAATTGTCATGCAGCATGAAGCTGCATGCGCTATATTTGTATGTTTATAAATAACACATTATAGAAACTTAAAATGGAATACATTTATCTTTTTTTGAGGCACTAAGGACGGTACCATAACAGCAACATGGGTAATATCGGTATTTCGATAGCGGTAGTACATGGCTGGGTGGGTGAAGAAGGAGAGCATTACATCTAGCTCTCCGACTAGACCGTTCGTTAGGGGTAGTCCGCCCGTTTATATTGGCCTTAATTCTTCTTGCCATTCCCCCTTCTAGTAGTCCTATAACCTATATCTTTGCGTTTCATCGAGAACCGAACCTAAACACAAAACCCCTCCCATTTTCCCTGGGCTTAGCCGTCAGTAACTTAGACAGGGTGTGCAGGGGACGTTACTGGACTTCGGTCGTTACCGAAATTGGCGCTCAACAAAAAATTTTCAACTCGGCTATACCCTTTCCTTTCCCTTATTTATTTTTCCCTGGAACCCAAAATCCCTCCATTTTTCGTAGTTTTTTTTTTGATTCAGCCGATAGTTATATGCAATCTGGAAGTGCTGGTTGTTCTGGTGGATATCGGATCCAGACCGATTGCATATAGCTTGCCGAGTTCGATAATCTTCGATTTGGAGGATTATCAGTGGCGTTCGATGGTGGAATCTAGGGTTTGGAACTATCGAATTGGTTTTAATCCGTCGGATACCACATCTTAGCTTCATCGAACAAACACCTCGACTCGTGACGGCTGAGATTGTTCGTGATGGACGGATTCGACACGGTCCTCAGCATCCGACTAGAGCTTCACGCAGTTTATTTTTCTCAATGTAGTTTCAGTAATAGGAAATATTTCTAATGAAGGATCACAACAAAATTGCTGTTATCTTAACTAGACTTAGGTAAGCCCTTTATTCATTTATGAATTATATCATATCCATCCTAACGTTCGTTTTGTACACCTTTCACATTTGGCGCATTAAAGTCTATATATACGTGTTTCTGTACATAATTGCAACTATCTTATAACTGATAGTAATTGTCGTAGCTTTTTTTTTTTGACGTTGATACAATGAATGTATATTCAAGTGGTCCATGCAATACCAAGCCGATGTTTGTTACGCGCGGCCCCAGACACAGCGAATGTCCACCTCCATCCCAACCGACCGAAACGCGAATAGAGAACGCGGGCATGTAGTTAATACTAAAGATAGAAAAGATTTGCGAGGAAAGGTTACTTAATGTCTAGAATGATTGGACAGGATTTCAACTTTTAGGCATGCAACAGAGGCAGCGTTAGAAATAAGAAAGTACCCTAAACGGATCGTGAAGGGCATAATTCGACCTACAATAAGGAAGAGTTAGTGGTAAGTAGTTTCTTGTTATTCTACAAGGGACAGAGAAGTGTAGCCGGCTTACTAGGTCTACACTATCAATATCACCTTAAATGAGGTTATTAATAAATACTGCACTCAGCATGGTTCTACGGTTAGCTAGAGATGGTAGATTAAGCAATAAAAGTCTACTGCCATAAGAAGGAAGTCTTGAATTTATATCCCAGTTAAGGCCTCGTAAGGCGAAAAGTAAAAAGTTGTTTTGTACAGTGTTTCAATGAGTTTTTTATGAGAAGTGAACTGGAGACACCATACGCAAGATCCGTATTCCAATATTGGACGAACAAGTGAAGTATAAAGGGTCTTTGTTACATGAAGATCGTCAAACTCCATAGACCACCTCTTAATATAGCCAAGAACACCCGTGGCTTTATTGACCATATTCGAAATATGTTCAGAAAATATGTTCAGGTCCAATCGGACCTCCAGATCAACTAAGTTGATTCTATCTAATTCACAGCCACAAAGAGTATGTCATCAGCTAACATTTAGAGCTGTTCAGGTTTAAGAAATTTGCACAACACCAAGAGTGAAAACTATTTAAGTCGGCTTGTAGGTTAGAATGACAGTGGTCATCTTTGTATTGATAACAAAGCTTTACATCATCCGCATACATGAGAGTACGGGAGTTATGTACGACCAGAGGTAGGTCATTGATGAAAAGCGTAAAGAGGAGGGGGCCTAAATGGCTACCCTGAGGAACACCAGATGTGGCGAAGAGTAGGTCTGAACGAACGTTATTTAAGAGGACTCTTTGAGTTCTGTCAGTCAGATAACTCACAATCCAACTAAGTAGTTTTGGTGAGAACCCTAAGAGGTTGAGTTATGTGCAAGAAGGGAATGATTTACTGAGTCAAATGCTTTACTGAAATCAGTATATTTAACATCAGTTTGAGGATTTTCCTGAAAACCTTTTATAACAGAGGATGTCAGCTCAAGCAAATTCGTCGTAGTTGATCGACGTTTCATAAATCCGTGCTGAGAAGGCGATATGACGGATCTACAGAAATGTTGCAAGTGAGGAGTTAAAACATTCTCGAAGAACTTAGGAATAGCCGACAATTTAGAGATACCTCTATAATTGCTTGCATCAGACTTGCTGCCCTTCTTAAGCAATGGGATAATAAATGATTCCTTCCATATAGAAGGAAAGGATGATGTATCTAAGGACAGCGAGAACAGTTTAAGCAATGGCTTACTTAGAGAGTGAGCACAGAATCGAAGTACACAAGCGGGAACACCGTCGGGACCTGGAGAAAAAACTGGTTTCACCAAGTGAAGATCCTTAACGAGTGAAACTACTTTTGGAATAGGACTGAAGGTACCATTTAAACAGGGAATGTTATATGGATAAAAATGAACATTTTGAGAAGAAGGCGAGTACGTAGTTTTAAAAACTTTGCAAACATGTCGGCCATGGCTTGGCTGGTATCTGCTATAGACTTTTCAAAAAACAACTTTGAAGGTTTAACCGATGACTTACGCTTCATGGTAACAAAACTATAAAACCGTTTAGGGTTCACTAGAAACTGAGTCCTACAACGAGCTTAATAGTTTTTATAACATTTCGCGTTCAGTTCTGAAAAATTTAAACGAGCAGCTAAAAAACGAGAAAAGGCTGCAGGTGAATTATTAATTTTATATTTATACCCTTGCAGAAGGTATATTAATTTTAGTCAGAAGTTTGCAACGCACCTTAGGAGACATCTCCGACCCTATAAGGTATATATATTCTGTATCAGCATCACCAGAGGAGTCGAAAAATGGACGTCCGTCTGTCCGTCCGTCCGTCCGTCTGTTGCAACGCAAAGTAGTCTCTCAGTTTTTGAGCTATCTTCATGAAACTTGGCACACAAGCTTCTTATTGCTGTAGGCTGTAAATAAGTCGGAACGAGCCAGATCGGACCGATCGGCCGATTTTTGTTGTTTTTCAAGATATTGCAACAAGATTTGGCAAATCTTATTCTTATTACGTTCTTAATGTGCTGTCAAAATTGTATCAAAATCGGACCACTATAACATATAGCTGCCATAGGAACAATCGGCTGAAATCAGGGTTTTTGTATGCAATCAGAAACCAGCAGCAATCGAAATGTTCTTAGTATTTAGTATAGCTGCAAGGGTAGAAAACCTTCGGCAAACCTTTTTCATTTTTATCAAATCATACGCCAAGATCAACAGTAACTTCAAAGGTGGGATGGTAAGAGTCTTCTGCTAAAAAAAAGGCTGAGTTCTGTTTAGAATCACACTAGATGGATCAGATACGAAACATAAATCTAACGATCTGTGTCTAGAATTTTTGACATGATTAACCTGCGACAATGACATATCAAACAAACCATCAAAAAGGTCATGCTGCCGGGAAGGCAATAGGAAACATTCATCAACACTTGATGTCCACTCACAATCTAGCATATTAAAGTCACCGAGGACTATAAATTTATTCCTGTCTGATAACAGGTTGAACACAGTCTTTATTGCAGATAAATGTTGCAAATATACTGACAATTTCGATGATGTCGGAATATAAGAGCAGGTTATAAAACAAAAAACAACCGGGAAGGTGTAATTTTACACAAATAAATTCAATACTATATTGAATCTCCGGTTTCAACAATTCGGATGTAATGGCAGAGTTTACTGCGATCAGAACCCCACCACCACGTCGGCCAGGTCGATCAAGCCTGTAAGTTGAGTATTTACTTGGGATAACTTCGGACTTTAGAATATCCGGTTTCAACCAGGTTTCGGTAAATACCAACACATGGGATGTAAAGGAAAGGCTATTTAGAAAAAGATTAGAAAGTTTGCTACATAACCCTCTAACATTTTGGTATGTAAGAAGGAAACTAGCATTTAGTTTTTTGCTTTGGTTTTTTGCAAAGATGTAGATGCTTGTATTGGTAGAGATAACGCAATCGGTTTACGATTTTTTCTTATTTTTCGCTTCAAACTCAAAATTTGGGTGAACATATGTTGGTCAAGAGTTCAGCTGGACACTGATTTTAAAGGGCGATATGTCCCTTTCATACGAAAATTTAAATGTTTCCACTTTTAAATCTTTAGCTTCTATTTTGGCTTGAATACAAGCCACTACATCTTCAGATGTAAGATCAGGGAAAAGCCGGGAAACGAAAATTTGCTTCCTAAGTGAAACACCTAAAACCTTTTTAGGCTCCACAGACATTGCACCTGCGGGAGTGTTCTTATCCGGTAGTCCGGAAATTGAACTTGCCATCGGTATTTCTAACATATGTGTGAAATAGGGAAAAAAACACAGCTGACACATCAGAAACTTTATGTGACACCATTTGTAAACACTCGTCGATGATTTTGTCAGAAACCGATGATCTCGTCACCATAGGAGTGGTAAACGACATCACCGGCTGAGTCACCGGTGTACATGGTTGGTCAATGAGAGGAAGCGGAATGTCAGCAGGCAAAGATTTCACCAGGTGAGCTGATTTCTTGCATTTGGGCGACTCATTTAATAGTTTTAGTCTATTAAATGAGTTGTCCAACTCAGCGAACTGATCGGCAAGTTTTCGAAAACTGCCAAACAGTTCACGAAACCCTGAGTTTGTCTGCTGCATGAACGTAATCATCTCGTTTTCCGCCTCCCTACACAGGTCACAACAATAGCGTAGGCCAGTGCACTTGGATACGGCATCAGCCGTAGAGACAGTGTAGCCGGCACATTTTATGTGCACAATATTGTCACACAGCCAGCTTGTGAGATACCTTTTTTTATCGTAATCCCTCGGACATTTACGAGCACAGGAATCTAGTAGTTTTGACCAAGTTTATTATTATACCCTTCGACCATTGAAAATGGTCAAAAAAGGGTATACTTACTTTGTGCAAAATGTATGTAACAGGCATAAGGAGGCGTGGCAGACCCCATAAAGTATATATATTCTTGCTTAGGATCACTGGCCGAGTCGATTGAGACATGTCCGTCCGACAACAGATCTCAGCTATTAAAAAAGCTAGAGACACCAAATTTGAAATGAAGGTTCCTATTAAACATAGGCAGATCAAGTTGATGTCAAATGTTATTTGCGATTATTAAGCAAAGTATTAAACCCATAACGTTCTGCTTTGATATGTATAAAGCTAAATGCAATATGAACATATTCTACAAATTACAATCCGATCGTACCAATAACACAGAAGTTATTCAAGTCAACGTTTTCAGTACAAATGTTCGGTACGGGCAGCAGCCTGCGCGCTGCTTTGACGCAGTTGACGCCGATGTCGACGTTGCGTCGTGTCGCTTTACTCTTTACGCGCGTCGCTGTGTAAGTGCGAGCGAGTAAGCTATATGTAATAGAAGAATTTGTGCAGAATTTTTGTTTGAAATCATGAGTATAGTTACACGCTTGTAACGGATTTTAAAAATTGGGAGAAGGGTATCTTACTGTCGGGCTCCCGACTGTAGCCTTACCTACTTGTTTTTTTCTTGAGATTTTATTATGGCAGCAAAACGGGGTACCGAGAGAATTGAATTACCCGTTCTCAGGGGCGTGGCATGACCCATGCCTGGTCCTCACTCCCACTTCCAACTCGGGGGCACCCTCAACGTGAGAATAAAGCCCCTGATTCTTCGCATTAATAGGTTCATCTCTAACTCAATGGCGAGTTATAGAGCAGATCGGCGCAGCGTTCCGTAATTTAAATTTAACCCAATCTGTTCGAGAACCTCGGGATGATCCTCGTTACGGGGAGGAAGGCGAGGCATCACCATCAGTTCGCCGCTTCAGCCACGCTTCGAGGCGCGACGATAGTTTTGGGGGTGCGCAACATGGAGTCCGTGCATCCTTCGGTTGGTCGGAGATTGATCGCCCAGATAGAATATGCAACACTATCTCGAACTGGCGCATTAAATTCACTGGATCACTCAATGATCTTCCTCTTGAGGACTTTATATTCCGAGTCAATTGCCTGACCAGCCAGAGCCTTAACGGCAACTACTTATTGTTGTCCCAATTTGCTCATCTTTTATTCTCTGGTCCAGCACTCGCGTTTTATTGGAGAGTGCATCGCATATCTAGCGAACTGGAATGGTACGAGTTCTGTAGTCGCCAGAAAGAGCGTTACCAGGACCAGCGAACGAATAGGGACAACAAGGACGCTATGCGTCGTCGTAAGCGAGGTAGCAACGAAAGCTTCGACGAGCACCTATGTCCGAGAACCTATGTCGGATAGCGAGATCGCGGTTGAGGTTCGCTACAATTGAGCTGTTGCATGTAGACACCTCGGATTTAGCTAGGTTGCGTACGGAATGACATCGACACTAGGAGTTCTTCCGAAGCATTCGGCCCCAATACCGCTCGAACTTTAAAAGAATAATCGTGAACCATATTCAAGTCGAAGCGTCCAAGTCGGAGACAGAAGAGGTGTCTGAAGCAGAGGTATGCGCTGTTCGCTCTATCGACAATTTCAAATGTTGAAATTGTGAAGAGGTAGGGCATCACTACCATGACTGTCTTCAGTCGAGGCGCGTCTTTTGCTACGTATGTGGGGCGGTGGATGTTTACAGGCCGAATTGCGATCATTGCAAGTCCAAGTCGGAAAACCAGACGCAGGGTGCTCGCAGACTTCCGAGAGGCAACATCCAACGCTAATCTCGGAACCTGAAGTGCCACCTTATCCCACCAGACTTTCCATTTCACCAAAATACCGGATTTGACAATTCCACAGCATTTTAAACCTTATCACGTGCGTCACGCGAATATTTGAAGCGAAGAGCTGAGATTTTCAATGTTGATGCTACCATTTAAATTAGATCAAGGTCTGCAACCCGTATGCGTGAATTTTGGCGACGCAAAAGTTGGCGCAAAAGTTAGTGGACAAGGGATGTTTGTTCGGCAAGACGAAGAACGTCGTGCACACTGCAGATGGGCAGACGCAGAAGATAGTTGGGTTAATTGCTGTTCTCCAGACGTATCACTCTGTAAAACCGAGTTTGAATTTTTGATTGTACCAACTATTAGGCAGGAGCTCATTTGTGGAATGGACTTCTGGAAACGATTCAACATCTTCATCGTTCCAGCATCCATAAATGAAGTCTTCTTCAAATCTGAACCCGACTCGCCTCAGCTTGACTCAAGTCCAAAAATCACAGTTTGATGGCGTAATTAATTTATTTCTATCCTTCGAAAAGAATGGCCTAGGACTGACGACACTCATCCAGCATACTATCGACACAGCAGACACAAAGCCAATAAAGCAAAGGTTTACCCCTTGTCTCCGGCTAAGTAGAGTCTTCTGTGCGCTGAGATCGATAGAATGCTGACTATGGACGTTATCGAAGAGGCTCCTAATTCTCCATGGTCTTCTCCGATCACTGCATTTTTGTTAAGATGCGCGGAAGCTGAACACAGTGACTGTGAGGGATGCGTATCTTATTCCAATAATGGATGGGCTCTTTAACAGAATCCCTCCAGTACACTGCATCTCCAAGATAGATCTCAAGGATGCATTTTGGCAGTTTTGAGAAACACATCATCCATCTGACGGATGTAGCAACTCAGAAGCGTAAGGCTGGTCTGACCATCAACGTCCAGAAGAGTCAGTTTTGTGTCAGGAAGGTGGATTATCTGGGATTCATAGTTGAGGGAGAATGTCCGGTCTACTAAGGTTCCCGATTTCCAGGTGGTGGATGATTATGTATACCATCGCACGGAGTTTTCTGGAGGGGACATTGGTATGGATGACGTCTGGAAGTTAGTAGTTCCGGAATCCGGCGTTATCAGATCCGCACACGACCAGCCATCTTCTGCCCATTGCGGCATGATTCTTCTGGCCAAGAATGGTAGTGTAGGTAAGGGAATACATCCGGAATCGTGAGGTCTGTCGGACTACAAAATATCCGACAGTGGCGCTAAAACCACCCATGGGAGCTCGGGTAGTAACTGATCGACCTTTCCATCGTTCTAACATTGACTCTATTGGTCCGTTTCCAAGGTCAAAAAAGGGAAACATCAGTATTTTCATTGTACTAGATCACTTTTCCAAATTTACCTTTCTGAAAGCTGTGAAGAAGTTCACAGCCAAGGTAGTGATTGACAACCTTGGAGAAGAGATCTGTTCGTGTTTTGGAGTACAACAATGATCAATGGTTTTCACCACACCCTGCGTCGGTTTTCACCACACCCAAATCGGCCGACCCGAACGATCATTGTTGGGAAGTGGAGTGGGGATATATCGATTGCCTGGGTCACCTATCGTGCTCGATATTCTCCTTTTCACTAATTGGAAACTGAAAAGCCCCCGTCGTAAAATTTTCAAGCGGGAAAGAAAATTTCAATAAAATATAAAAAAAAGTTAAGTTATCGCTGAAAAGCATCATGGCGTGCAGCGCTATACTGTATTGTGGGTGTTCGAGACCAAATGTGAGTACAAGCTTTCCAAATCATTGTTTGGCAGCTTCTAACCTCGCTCTTTCCTTTTAGTGAACCGCGTGTGGCCAGAGGAGCACTAGCGCTTTCGCGCCTTTTGTTCTTTGAAGGCGGCAGTGCATGAATTAGGTGAATAGGTTTTACACTTTTGATTTCACTTTTTGTTTGACCGCGTGATATCAATTTTTTCTAAAATGGGCCGCGGAAAACCTTTATCCGATTTTGAAAAAGGTCAAATCAAAGGCTATATTGAATCTGGCTTAAAAAACTGTGTAATAGCCAAGAAAGTCGGTCGAAGTCAAAACGTTGTGAGTAATTTCCTCCGTAATGAAGCCGACTATGGAAAACAAATGAAAGGAGGAAAAAAATATTCAATAACACCATCAGAGAGGCGAATTATTCTACGAACTGCCTCAAATTCGCACCTTTCTGCAGGAAAAATTAAGGAAAAATGCGGTGTAAATGCTTGTGTGCCTTGAAATGTTGCTTTATACTATGAAATGTATACTTTATTAAATAGTTTTAGTAGTCAAACCTATTCAGTTGAGCCAAAAAAAATGAAGATTTTTATACCCTTCGACCATTGAAAATGGTCAAAAAAGGGTATACTAACTTTGTGCAAAATGTATGTAACAGGCATAAGGAGGCGTGGCAGACCCCATAAAGTATATATATTCTTGCTCAGGATCACTAGCCGAGTCGATTGAGACATGTCCGTCTGTCTGTCCGTCTGTCCGTCTGTCCGTCCGTCCGTCTGTCCGTCTGTCCGTCTGTATGAGACAACAGATCTCAGCTATTAAAAAAGCTAGAGATACCAAATTCGGCATGAAGGTTCCTGTAAATCATAGGCAGATAAAGTTTATCTCAAATTTTTGATGCCACGCCCACCGCCCCCGCAAATCGGTTATTTGCGATTATTAAGCAAAGTATTAAATCCATAACGTTCTTCTTTGGTATGTATAAAGCTAAATGCATTATGAACATATCCTCCAAATTACAATCCGATCGGACCAATAACACAGAAGTTATTAACGTCGACGTTTTTAGTACAAATGTTCGGTACGAGCGGCAGCCGACGCGCTGCTTTGAGCAGTTGACGCCGACGTCGACGTTGCGTCGTGTCGCTTTACTCTTTACGCGCGTCGCTGTGTGAGTGCGAGCGAGTAAGCTATATGTAGTAGAAGTATTTGTGCAGAATTCTCTGTTTGAAATTATGAGTGTGGTTACACGTTTGTAACGGATTTAGAAAATTGGGAGAAGGGTATCTTACTGTCGGGCGCCCGACTGTAGCCTTGCTTTCTTGTTTGTTATGTTTTTGAAAAAAAAAAAAAATGATATATAAACAAAACTAAGAGATCAGAAACTTTGCTATTTAACAAATGACTGATATATTCATACTTACAAATTTATTTCGCTTAAATCGGATTGCATATAACTAAGTTACAACGTTTCAAACCTAAACAAATAGTCAAGCCTATTCAGTTGAGCGGCACTGTATATCTGTGATTGGCTTTTGCCGATAGTTCCGCATCGATCACGTAGCCCGTCGGTCTGGCTACTGGTGTCACGCGATCGCACAGTTGCAGAGCATTTTGTTTGCTGTTTTTTTTTTTTTGGTGAGTTGATAGAAAATCTGTCTAGACAGCCACCTGACATGCGTTTATTCCCCCTCTCAGCCCAATATGGTCCCCCAAATCTATCTGGTGCTACCAGGGTACAACAGGAACTGTTGCAACTGCAGGGGCAGTTAATCTATCTAGAGACGTCTGGAGGATACAACAATTGTCAACGAACATTTCTTTTATATCAAACACGCAAACATTAACTAACTCGAGAACATTGTCAAACAAACATACTCACACGTTTCACATATACAAACACATTCACTTCTATATACACACAAATGCTATAGACGCACACTTGCGTACTTGCATTACACAAACTCACTATTTGCATTCATAAAGTATATATATTCTTGCCCAGGATCACTAGCCGAGTAGATTGAGACATGTCTGTCAGTCTGTCCGTCTGTCCGTCTGTCCGTATGTCCGTCTGTCCGTCCGTCCGTCTGTCCGTCTGTATGAGACAACAGATCTCAGCTATTAAAAAAGCTTGAGATACCGAATTTGGCATGAAGGTTCCTATAAACCATAGGCAGATCAAGTTTATATCAAATGTTTGATGCCACGCCCACCGCCCCCCGCAAATCGGTTATTTGCGATTAATAAGCAAAGTATTAAACCCATAACGTTCTGCTTCGGTACGTATAAAGCTAAATGCAATATGAACATATTCTCCAAATTACAATCTGATTGGACCAATAACACCCAAGCTATTCAAGTCAACGTTTTTAGTACAAATGTTCGGTACGGGCAGCAGTCTGCGCCTGCTTTGAGCAGTTGACGCCGAAATCGACGTTTCGTCGTGACGTGTATTCGTGTATTCAGCTTTATACATACCAAAGCAGAACGTTATGGGTTTAATACTTTGCTTAATAATCACAAATTACTGATTTACGGGGGCGGTGGGCATGGTACCCGAAATTTGAAAACGACGTTTACTGCCTAGGATATACAGGAATCTTCATGCCAAATTTGGAGTCTCTAGCTTTCTTAATAGCTGAGAATCAGACGCTAATACAGATGGACAGACAGACAGACGGACAGACTGACAGACAGACATGGCTAGATCGACTCGGCTGGTGATAAGTAACAGGTCTATCGTGTGGATAATTGCGTGTTTGCCGGCTCCGTTCGTTCTCCCGCAAGAAGGGCTCCTTTCCGTTAGAACCCGGCAACCACCGAAAAATATACATACATATGAATTTACATACATCCACACTCACATATACATCCACATATACATATACTTCCATATACACAAGTTAAAAGTAGTTTTTTTTCAAATAAATAAAAGCAACTATACATACATATGAATTTATATACATCCACATACACATATACTTCCATATACATAAGCTTAAAGTTTTTTTTTCAAATAAATAAAAGCAACTATACATACATAAGAATTAACATACATACATACACACAGTAAATACAATTCACATATCCAAGTTGCTCATTTTTAAGTTGTCGCTTGGCTCCTAAGGGCTCTCGGCAGACGTGCAAAATTCGACTTGACCAAGTACGGCCTCTGTGGGAAAAGGTTGAGTAGGAATACGAAACCTGTTCTTCTATCCTTACTGGAGAGGAGATAGATGAGACAATGTCAGTCATGCAGTCCAAGTATGACTATTGTTACTCTGTCTACGAAAGCTGTGCTGCTCAGCTGAGTGAGCAAATCGAGGCTACAGCTCCCAGAACAGAGCAGGCGGCTCCAACTGTCGTTTCTTCTGGGTGCCGATTGCCCCCTTGCGACACTGAGATTTTCAGTGGCGACTACTTGCGCTGGCCCACCTTCCGGGACCTTTTCACAGCCAAATAATTCAAGGCTGACGGATGTTGAGAAACTGTTCCATCTCAACTCCCAAACGAATGGCGAGGCTCACGATATAGTCTCCAAGTCCCCACTCACGAATGATGGTTTCGTTTCAGCTTGGTCAAATTTGACACAACGGTTTGAAAATAAACGTTTACTGGTCAATAGCCAACTGAAAGTCCTTTTCGACCTTCCAAATATTCCTCATGAGTCGGGTGCAGCGATCAAGAACCTGGAGAGCACTGTCCAGAGTTGCTTAACTGCGCTGCGGAAATCTCCAAGGTCAAAACGGAGAATTGGAATTGCCTTTTGGTGTTTTTGTGCTCCTCCAAACTCCCAAAACACACTCTATCCTTATGGGAGCAATCTCTTCACGGGAAAACAGACATCGTTTCCTGGGCTGAGCTGAACTCCTTCCTTCAAGAGAGGTATCGTACTCTCGAAGCGATAGAGGATATGAAGCCAAGTTCTAGAGCACAGACCTTCCAGAAGAGAAGAGAAGAGAAGAGAATCCAATCCTTCGAGAACAAGGTGAATATCAAACCACAGTCTTGCCAACTATGTTCCAAGGAAAATCACCCGATCCGTCTATGTCCGCAATTTTTACAAATGTCCGTCCAAGATCGCTGTACATACATCAAACAGCAAAAACTCTGCCTTAATTGTTTTGCACGCCAACATCAGGTTGCGCAATGCACAAGTATCCATAATTGTTTCACTTGCAAAGGGCGTCACAACACTCTGCTTCACCGTGGCGTCAATCCGCAAATTCCTGCGGCTCCTTCAAGTTCGGCAAACCCTGCCACTCCAGCAAATTCGCATCACAATATACAGTCCACTAGTTCCTCAAATGTTCAAAATTATTTCGCATCCAATTCGCAGAACGTTCTATTAGGAACCGCAGTAATAAATATCTGCCATCGCGGTACATGCCTTAAGGCTCGTGCTTTGATCGATTCAGGATCTGAGGCGACCTTTATTTCCGAACGCATGTTCAACATTGTGAAACCATTTTTCCAAAATGTCCATGCACAAGTATCCGGCCTAAATCAAGCCGTAGTTGCAAAGCCTGAGAAGTTATGTCACTTCGATATTGGCTCTCCATCGAAACCTCGCATCAAGATTGAAGCTTCAGCCTTCGTCTTCCATCGTATCCGATTCCGTCCAATTTCGTAAATCAACTTCCTGATTTACCTTTGGCTGATCCCTCCTTTTACCGGAGTTCGCAGATCGACGTGCTTATTGGCGAGACATCCTCCCAGCTATTCTCTTAGGCGGCTCCAGATCCAATATTTTTGGGTCACTTCTTGGTCAAGAGACCATTTTCGGGTGGTTCCTTTCAGGTCCTGTGAGAAGTCCATCCAATTCCAAAGTTATTTCGGCGTTTACCACACGCATCTCGGTCAGCCAAAACCAAAAACTCGAAAACCTTTTAACAAGGTTTTGGGAGGTGGAAGATCTACCATCGAAGATGGTAAAGAAGTCATTCCGACTGCGAGTGCATTTTTGTTCGCACCACAACCAGGAATAGTGAGGGGAGGTATGTTGTGACTCTCCCATTTAAAACTCCTGACAGCATAAGTTTGGGACATTCCAGGTCCATAGCGCTGTCTCAATTTCTCCAAAGCGAGAATAGGTCAAAAAAAAACCCTGAATTTAAACTCCAATACGATTCCGTAGTACAGGAGTATTTGGACTTAGGCCACATGCGAGAGGTCCCTCCAAGTAATGAAAGCGACAACTTTTACTTACCGCATCACGCCGTGTTGAAGCCTGATAGCACAACCACAAAGCTACGCGTTGTATTTAACGCCTCCAGTTCATCATCCAATGGACAGAGTCTTAACGACGTCCTGCATCCAGGACCAGTTCTTTAATCTGACCTCACGATTCAGATTATTAAGTGTCGTTTCTTCCGCTACGTGTTCAATGCCGATATAACTAAAATGTATCGGCAAATTCTTGTTCATCCGCTCCACACTCGGTTCCAGCGGATTCTATTTCGTAACAGGGAGGAAAAGATCTGCGACTATGAGCTGCAAACAGTAACGTTTGGCATTAACTGTGCCCCTTTCCTAGCCATCAGGGTTTTGCAACTTCTTTCCGAAGATATTCGTTCGCAATATCCCATCGCGGGTCAGATCCTGAAGGGACATATGTATGTTGACGATGTCCTGGCTGGCGCACACACTATAAAGGAGGCCATTGGGGCAATACGTGAACTTCGGGATGGTCTAGCTTTAGCAGGGTTCCCTCTGAGGAAGTGGGCCTCCAACCATAAAGAGGTCCTTAGTGATATTCCAAAGGTACACAAGCTCCACACTGACTTTCTCGACTTAGAAGAAGCCAGCGTCGCCAAAACTCTCGGTGTCAGGTGGCAAGCCGACACTGATGAGTTTTTCTTCGTGCCATACGAGTTAGACTCCAAGACTCCTTCCTTTTCTGAACGCGAGGTTCTATCGCAAAATGCCAAACTGTTTGATCCAGCAGGATGGCTTGCTCCTTATGTCGTGCGCGCTAAGATTTTCATGCAGGAAATTTGGCTTCAAGAGCTTGGCTGGGACCAACCTCTACCTAGCAGTCTCGAAAAGAAATGGCGCGAGTTCCAAGAAGATCGTGATCTTCTCCGCGACATTCGTATCCCTAGATGGGTACACTTCCATCCTAAGGCGCGTATTCAGTATCACGGATTCTGTGATGCTTCCCAGTGCGCATATGGAGCGGCAATATATGTTCGTGACGAACAAAACGACAGTTTATCCACTCATCTTCTCGCTGCAAAGACACGAGTTGCACCCATCAAGACAGTATCTTTACCACGTTTAGAGCTGTGCGGTGTCGTGCTGCTTGTGGATCTATGCGCGGCGCTCCTTCCTTCTCTTCCAGAAGGCTCCAATTTTTCATTCTGGACTGTTTCTACCATTGTTTTGGCCTCCATGTTCCTGGACGACTTTCGTGGCAAATCGAGTAGCGAAAATTGCCCAGAGCTCAATTGAAGGGACGTGGCACCATGTCAGGTCCGAACAGAATCTTGCCGATCTAGCAAGCCGAGGGGTATCGGCTCGGGACCTGCGGGATAGCCAGCTGTGCTGGCAAGGGCCCCAATGGCTGAGCAGCGCACGAGAGCTGTGGCCACTCAGCTCTGATAGTATATCGGAAACGGACTTGGAGAAGCGTCCAGTCAAAAATTGTTTCCTGGCCGTTCCGAACCCGACTGATTACTCCACACGTTTTTCAGCTTCAATAGAGCAGTCCGAGTAACCGCGATTATTCAGCGTTTCATTAATCGGTGCAAAAAGTCCGATATAACTTTTCCGTCTGAAGTCAGCGTGGACAAATTAGCCCAAGCACAAGAAAGGCTGATACAGTGCACTCAAAGAGCAGGATTTGCGACAGAGTACCACTGCTTGTGCTCCAAGAAGGCGATCCCAAGGTCTAGCACGTTAGCTAATCTTAATCCATTCTTAGATCCAAAGGGAATTCTGAGAGCATGTAGGCGTGTGAAGGCATCCGAGTCCTTAAGTTACGATGAGAAGCATCCGATTCTCCTTCCGTATTCCAGTAACTTTACAAAGCTCATGGCTCAATTCACTCACAAGATTACGTTGCATGGCGGGAGCCAGCTTATGACACGGCTCATCCGATCCAAGTTTTGGGTACCAAAGTTAAAAAACTTGTTGAAAACCATAACGAACTCCTGTCGGGTTTGCACAATCCACAAGAAAAAGATCCAATCGCAACTCATGGGAGTCCTCCCCACAGAGCGATCCACTTTTTCACGTCCTTTTACACACACTGGTGTTGATTTTGCCGGGCCTTTTGAGATCAAAAATTATACGGGCAGAGCGTGTTTGATTACGAAAAGGTATGTGTGAGCATTTGTGTGTTTCAGCACTAGAGCAATTCATCTAGAAGCTGCTTCTGATCTCACCACTGAGAAATTTCTAGCTGCCTTGGCACGGTTTGTATCGAAGCGTGGCTGCCCCGCACAGGTCTTTTCTGATAACGGAAAGAATTTTGTCGGAGCGTCCAACGTGCTGACACAAGATTTCTTGGAGGCAACAAGATCGACAGTGGTCAATCATTATAGTCACCAGCAGATAACGTGGCGGTTCAACCCCCCGGAGCTCCACATATGGGAGGTCTCTGGGAAGCGGGGGTCAAGAGTTTTAAAACTCTTTTCCACAAGGCAACTTAAACCTATAAGTACACTTTCGAGGAGTTGTCAACTCTCCTGTCTGAACTCCAGACCACTTTCTCCTTTATCCGAGGATCCGACTGACCTGTTGGCCCTTATTCCGGGCCATTTTCTCACTGGTGGTCCCCTCCTCGCAGCAACTGAGCCCGAAATCCAGTCTGATGCGGCGTCTCGTCCGTGTTATCGACCTCCTCACAAGCAGAGGAACAGTCAGGAGACCAGTAGCGAAACTAGTACTCCTTCCGACCCAGTTATGACTCCTGATATCTCCTCCTACGTGTTTGTCATATGGCATCCCTCCAGTATCCAAAATAATTTCAAAAAAAATTTTCTATTTCCCTTACAATCAGATTACAAGATGACTCCGCGGCCACGCAGCAACATCAACAACTCCCATCCGGAAGTCGCGAGGGTATTCCGGTGCCGTATCTGCCGAGGAGTGCATGCGCTACGAAAGTGCAATCGCTTCCTGCAATTAAGCGCAGAGAAGCGACTCCGAGCGGTACTGGCCAACCGGTACTGCCCAAACTGCCTGGCCCACCAGCATTCCGGAAGGTCCTGCCGGTCAACAGACACCTGTCGTGAGTGCCAGGGAGAGCACCACACGCTCCTACACCTAGACGCTGCTGATGGACCTCGCCGATCGACACGAACTAGAGGTGAGACGACCTCACGGCAACGGTCAACGGCTAGACAGCCAAGGGCCGCCACTCTTGCCGCTCCCGGGGTCACCCTCTCATCTCTCATCCAAATGAGAAGCGTGAGCATCTTGCCAACAGCGACCGTCTTGGTGGACATTGGGACCAAGACTTTCACAGTGTTTGTCATGCTCGATCCATGCTCGCCGCTCAGCCGCATCAATGCCTCAATGGCAACGGCTTTGGAGCTAGCACTGGCGCGCGTTGGCCGGGAATGGGCGTGCTCCGCGATCATCCGTTCTCCGGTGGCTGAATCCACCAGGCTGGAAGTGGTCCTTAAAACGGAGAACCAGCTCCAACTCCGCACCCCGTCTAGGGAGTTACTTGAGGGGCTTAAGGACTCCTTTGCCAGCGTCACCCTGGCCAATGACCGCTTCTTTAAGCCCAACACCATCTCCTTGGTGCTCGGCACGGACGTTTACGGTCGCATCATACTGCCCGGAACCATACCCGGGACCTCGGAGGCCCCACTAGTACAGAACACCATCTTCGGGTGGGCTCTCTCCGGCTTCTACAGTTGCTGAGCAACTAGGCGCCCCCTTCCGTCTCTGCAATATTGCAATTATATTGCAAGGGGGCGGAATGTTCATGTCGAATAGTTCATGTCGAATAGTTTAGTATTTAGTTAGTTGTTAGTGTTTATTCTTATAAGTTATCGAAGTACGACCATATCTAGGAAATTAACAATTAGCAAGTGAAAAAAACCACACGGAGATTTTTGAAACCGAGTGTATTTATTCGAGAGACCTGCCTCAACCAGCCACAGCGCCCTACCCCAACAATAAATAACATTAAAGAAACTTAATATGGAAATTTATATTTTTTTGAGGCACTAAGGACGGTGGTAAAACAGCAACATGGGTTATATTTTTTTTTTTTATTTCGATATCGGTAGTACATGGCTGGGTGGGTAAAGAAGGAGAGCATGACATCTAGCTCTCCGACTAGATCGTTCGTTAGGTAGTCCGTCCGTTTATTTTGGCTTTCCTTCTTCATGCCATTTCCCCTTTTAGTAGTTCTCTAACCTTTCGATATTTTCGCGTAACATCGATAACCGAACCTGCACACAAAACCTCGCCCTTTTTCCATGAGCTTAGCCGGCGGTTACTTAGACAGGGTGTGCAGGGAACGTTACTGGACTTCGGTCGTTACATTTCTTAGGCTTATGCGGGTATTACAGTAAATTCATTCCAGATTTTGCAAAAATTGCAAAACCTCTGACAATATTTCTAAAAAAAGAAGCTTAAATAGACATAAACTAGTCGGAAAGGCTACAGTCACGCGATGACTGCTTAAAGCAGCGCGCAGGCTGCTGCTCGTACCCAACATTTGTACTGAAAACGTTGACTTGAATAACTTCTGTGATGTTTCTCCGATCGGGTTGTAATTTAGAGGATATGTTCATATTAAATTCAGCTTTACGTACACCAAAGCAGAACGTTACTGATTTACGGGGGCGGTGGGCGTGGTACCCGAAATTTGAAAACGACGTTTACTGCCTTGGATATACAGAAATCTTCATGCCAAATTTGGAGTCTCTAGCTTTCTTAATAGCTGAGAATCAGATGCTCATACAGACGGACAGACGGACAGACAGACAGACAGACAGACGGACAGACGGACAGACAGACATGGCTAGATTGACTCGGCTAGCGATCTTGAGTAGGAAGATATATACTTTATGGGGTCGCAGATATCTCCTTCTGCCTGTTCCGCACATTCCGACAAACCTAATAGACCATGTATTTTTTTAAAATCCATGGCCTAAAAACGGAGAATACAATAACTCATTTGAAAAATTGAAAACAGTGATAATGAACGATCCAATTTTAATTTGCTCTGATTTCACAAAAACATTTCAAGTTACTACTGACGCGAGCAAATTCGCCATAGGAGCCTTGTTATCGCAAGACAATAAACCAGTAAGCTTTACAAGCAGAACATTAAATGATCATGAAAAAAATTATAGCACTATTGAAAAAGAACTACTACTAATCGTTTGAGCAAAGAAATATAAGTGAATTTAATTTCAAAATCAAATGTTTAGAAGGTAAACTTAATCATGTAGCAGACGCTTTATCTCGCGTCAAAATTTAAGAAAACATGGTAGGGGAAGATGAAAATATTTCAACAGAAGCAACAAAACACAGTTCATCAGAAAACAACGAAACTTAGATTGACATCAGTTTCCTGTGAATGTGAATCTGTGGGTAGATGTAACACAGGTATTCCGTATGGTAATCAGCATTTCCATTTCCATATATTCGAGTAACTTTCTTGGGGATCAACTGTGTTTTGGCTTTTGCTCCTGTTATTTAACGAGTTTTACTAAATTTCTGGTGATATTAAATTTCTTATTTGTTATTCACTACTGTGAAATAATTTTGTGCTAACAAATTGATTTATTAGAAACCGGTATACCAATTGTTATTGCATTTAAAGTACATTTTATCTAAAAATAACTTGCGCGTCTTAAGCGTCTTGTATTTTTGTTTTTGTTTTGAGTTTCACACTCGCACGCTCATTCTCGCTTGCATTGCTCTCTGAGTGTGCTGCGCTGTGCTACAGGTGTACCCTAAACGGCTCTCTCGCTATAGCAGTGTTGTTATTTTTCTGCATTCTACATACACATTCTACATGACTCGCGCTCTCACTCTTACGCTTCTTTACGCTCTCTTGTGAATTACGCTTGCGTTAGTGTTACTCTCGCAGCTCTCTTCTTGGTAATTAGCTGTGTTGTTATATTTGATTTGCTTTTGCTTGCTTTCTTGCTCTCTACACCCTCCTTGGTTTTCACGTAAGCTAGTAAGGTTAAAAAATTTGAAATCCCGGTATTTTAAAAAATTTAAAATTACTTGCAATCCTTCTGATTTTACGCATTACTTATACTGCTGCAAGAGCAAACTTTATTGCTCTGAATGCAAATTGTTATAAAAAGTATTTGTGTAGCTGCCGTTTTCAGTTTGCCCAGGACGCAAAGCAGTTTTATAACTTTGTCAATTTAAAACGTAAATCACGTAGATTTCCTTCTGTACTAACATATGAAAATAAGGAAGCAACTGATGATCAGGCTGCCGCTGATTGGATTGCAGACTTTTTTCAATCAACTTATTCAACTGAACCTTATAGTTTCCCCTTACATCCCTACCCTTATAGTATACAAAATTTTAACACTCTCTTCTGTCCTTCTATTGACGAGACGTCTTTGCTTAGCGATCTTAAATCGTTAAAACCCGTTTTCTCTCCTGGCCCTGACGGAGTTCCAGCATGTGTACTTAAATATTGTGCTGATTCAGTTCTGAAGCCTATTCATAAGCTGCTTGACTTGTCACTAGCAAATAGTTATTTTCCACCTATTTGGAAAAACTCTTTTTCCATTCCTCTTCACAAAAGTGGTTCTAACCTGATGTGAAGAACTATAGGTGTATTTCAAAATTTTCAGCTCTTCCAAAGCTTTTTGAAAAAAATTTTACGGCTCAGCTAACTTTTATGTGTAAATCTATAATTTCACCCTGTCAACATGGGTTTATTAAGGCAAGATCTACAGCTTCTAATCTTTTAGAATTTTCTTCTCACATCAATTCAGGATTTCGGAAAGAAATGCAAATTGTTGTGGTCTATACTGACTTCAGTATAGCAAGCTAAACTTGATTGGTTTTCCTCAAAAGCTCCTTTTGTGGATTTCCGATTATTTAAATAACAGGTCTCAACGAGTTTTTTTTAAAGACTGTATTTCTAAGCCGATCTTAGTCACTTCTGGTGTTCCTCAGGGTAGCCACCTTGGACCTTTGCTATTTAACCTGTTTAATAACGATCTTCCTTCTGCAAGGTCATGTCATTTTACAGAGGTAACTATCATGTCATCAACTACAATCTTAACTTAACCCCACTCTTAAGAATATCTGAAGTAATGGATTTAGGTATCCTCTTTGATCATAAATTGAAATTTGATCGTCACATAACACAAATTGTCAATAAGGCATTTCGACTACTTGGGTTCATCAAAAGATGGGCCAAGGAATTCGAGGATCCTTATAAGACAAAGTTGCTTTATACTTCTCTTGTTCGTCCAATTCTTGAATATGGGTCTTGCGTTTGGTCGCCGCAATACCATATTCACCAAGATAGAATTGAATCTGTTCAAAAGTAGTTTCTACTCTTTGCCTTGCGTAGTTTTAATTGGGCTTCGGGTGTAGACTTACCACCATACTCTAGTAGACTCCTTCTAATTAACCTACCTTCTTTAACTAACCGTCGTATTATGTTAGGCGTTATGTTTATCGTAAAACTAAGAAAGATTCCCCTACTCTGCTTTATCAAATCAATTTCTGTATTCCTTCTAGAGTTACTTGTAATTTTAGACCTCTATCCTTGGCCTTTTGTCCTAATAACTACAGCTTGCATGACCCTTTCCGAGTTCTCTGTGCTGACTACAATAGACTGTCTAAAGTTTTCAACTCAGAGTCCTCCCCCCACTCTGTTAAAATGTCTATCCTTAATGAATTAACTCTTCTTTCTAACAACTAATATTAATCTACCGATCTGATTGGGTTTTACTGGGTTTTCGCCAATCCTTTGCAGCAAATGCTGGATCGTTAATTCTTAATTCTTATTTTATATTTCCCAGCCTAAATTTAAAAATTTATAATTTTAATTAATTTTAAATATATATTTTTTTTTTTAATTTTTAAATTTTTAATCTTTATGTTATTTAATTTTAATTTAAAATCAAATTTTAATTTCAAGTCGACTGGCTTAGTTGACGTTAAATAAATAAATAAATAAATACATAAAAGAAAAACCAATAAACTATTTTGCCAGGCAAATTGAATTAATTAAAGATATCGTAGAGCAAGTAGAGACAACGAAATACTTTTCCAAAACAAAACTGACTATCAAATACACTGACATGACCCTGACAAATGCAACAGATATCCTCATTAAATACTTCTTTAATAATACCAGTGTTATTTACATGGAAAACGATACAGACTTTTTAGTTTTTCAAAAATCATATCCAGAAACCATTAACCCACCAGTGTTATTTATATGGAAAACGATAAAGACTTTTTAGTTTTTCAAAAATTATATCAAGAAACCATTTACCCACATGGTAACGTAAAAATTCTGAAAAGTATCATAAAGTTAAAAGACATAAAATCTTATCCTGAATTTAAAGAATTCATTATTACTCAACATTCTAAATTACTACACCCTGGTATTGAAAAAATTATACGATTATTTAAAGAAATCCACTATTTTTCCGATTATAATAAACTAATTATCAATGATTGCGAAATCTGTAACATTGCAAAAACGGAACCAACAAAACTAGCTTTCGAAATAACTCCAGAGACAAATAACACACGAGCAATTTATGTTATTGTTGAATATCGATTATGATGAATATCGAGTATCTTTTGTTTGTAAGCTTCATACCAACTATCTGGCAACATTGTAATCTCTTCTACTTTGACTACACATTCTTATGTACTCTTACTGAAGTCAGTTCTTCATTAAACGTTCACAATTCAACATTGCGCCTGTGTTTCATTATCTGAAATAACCAACAAAGGTTATGGGCCCAGATCCCTCGTGAATTGTGAAAAAGACTAGAAAACGTCAGAGAAGAATTTGCAATGAGTATGTCAATCCAAATAGAAAAACTCGATGACGGGAATTATGACATGTGGAGTTTGTCTATGCGAAGCTTATTAATTACATCGGATTTGTGGAATGTTGTGTGCGAAAAACAAATCAAACCCGAGGAAGACTCGCAGGCGGCGCGATGGGAAACAATTGATCAAAAAGCTTTAGCTAGTTTAATATTGAATGTTAAGCCCACGCAGTTGATGCACATAAAGTCGTGCACAACATCGGCAGAAGCATGGAAGAAATTGCGCAGCATTCGTATGCCGGCGGGACCAATTAGAAAAACTCAGTTGTATCAAAAACTAGTGAGATTGAAAATGAAATCTGGGTATACTGCGTCTCAGTATGTTAATTCGTTTGTAAACATAACCGATAAATTGGCAGAGCTTGCAATAACTTTGGAAGACGAATTGAAGGTTATAATGTTTTTGTCTAGTTTGCCTGATTCTTGGGAAAATTTTGTAGTCGCAATAGAAACACGCGACGAGATGCCGCCATTTGAAACGGTAAAAATCAAATTCCTCGAAGAAGGCGCCAGAAAAGAAGAGAAACTAGAAGAAGCAGAAGCTGTGTACACACACACAAAGCAGAACAACAGTAAGCAGAAGGACAATCGCCAAAAAAGACAAAGATAAGTTTAAAGGAAAATGCTACAATTGCCAAAAACCGGGTCATCGCGCGAGTGAATGCAGAAACAAAAATAAAGAAGAGAAAAAGAAAAGGAGAATGAACAATCCAATTTTTTAATGCATAGCAGTGTTGTTAAAGACAGAAAAAATATGTGGTGCCTTGACAGTGGCGCTACTTCACATATGTGTTGTGACAAAACCAAATTTTCAAATATAAGTGAAAATAATACCATGATCATGTTAGCAGCAGATAAATCTGTTGAGTCGCCTGGTGTAGGAACTGTGATTTTGCATACTGAAAATCGGCAAATAACAATGAGAGACGTTCTGTATGTCCCATCATTAAACATGAACTTTGTATCGATAAGCAAAGCAGCAAAATACGGTCACCATACGAAATTTGAAAATAACGGAGCAGTAATATGCAACAATAGTGGTGAAATTGTGTTACGCGCAAAGCAAGAAAACAATTTATATGTATACGAAAATAAATTTGAACACAATGAATTGCATATCTCTCAAGATTCATCATGGGTATCAATATGGCATAATCGGTTTGGCCATTTAAATTTCAAAAATTTGAAAGACTTAAGTGAGAAAAAAGCTTGTGCATGGATTGAATATTAAAAACGTTAATATTAAAACAAATTGTGACACTTGCAATAAGGCAAAAATATGTGGGTTGCCATTCCCACAAAAGGCGGAACAAATAACAAAAAGTGTTCTGGAACTAGTTCATAGCGACGTTTGCGGGCCTATGAATGTCAATTCTATCGCTGGAAATCGATATGTGGTTAGTTTTATCGATGATTACACAAGAAAGAACTTTGTTTACTTTATGCGCACGAAGAATGAAGTGTTTGAAAAATTCAAGCTATTCAAAAATTATGTTCAATGTCAAACAAATAAGAAAATAAAGGCATTGCGTAGTGACAACGGCACCGAATATAAAAACAAACAATTTGACGAATTTTTGGAAAAGTGCGGAATTAAAAGACAATTGACGGTTCCTTACACGCCGCAGCAAAATGGTATTGCTGAGCGAGGAAATCGCACGTTAATAGAAATGGCAAAAAGTCTCCTAATTCACGCAAATTTACCGGAATTTCTGTGGGCTGAAGCTGTGCAAACCGCAGCTTATTTGCGTAATAGATGTCCAACTAAATTTCTCAACGGAGGGACTCCCTTTGAGTTATGGAAAGGGCGAAGGCCATCTGTAAAGCATCTTCGCACCTTTGGATCACGCGTTTTTGCACTGGAAAAACCAAAGAAGGGGAAGTTTCAGGCAAAAGGAAGCGAGTATGTGTTCGTTGGATATTCATTTGAGACAAAAGCGTATCGTCTCTACGATCCCGAAAAACGGTCAGTAGTGGTACGTCGTGACGTAAATTCTTAGAGGGTGAGTTTAAGTCAGCTGCACAGAACACAAGAATTGATTTTGCGACAAACATTATTCGTCTCGAGCCACCTGTCGAAGTCTTACAGCCGGAGCCGGTAAATCAAGAGATACAGGACACGGAGCGCAGTGACTCAGACGAAGAAGGGGAAGAGGTTGTCAGCGCCAACGACGCAGAAGAGCCATTGGAACAGGAGGAAAATTCTGCACGTTATGGACCAGGAAGACCAATAATTCTACGGACAGGCCAACGCGGCAGGCCCCGTAAGCAGTACAATGTACTAAGTTACTTGGATAGTTCGGATGACATTGAAACACCGAAATCAGTTGCAGAAGCGTTGAGCAGTCAGTATGTTCGTAACTGGCAAGATTCGATGCAAACGGAAATGGATGCTTTAAGAAAGAACGAGACATGGGAAATGGTGGACCTACCTCCTAAACAAAAGGCCATTGCATCAAAATGGGTGTTTCGTATAAAACGAAACAAAGATGGCGAAATCGAGCGATCCAAGTCAAGACTAGTTGCCAAAGGATGCGGGCAGCAGTTTGGTGTCAATTACTGGGAAACATTCTCTCCAGTAATACGTTACGAAACAATTCGAATGCTATTTGCTATCGCCGCAGAGAAGGAGCTATGTATGCACCAAGTGGACATCTCAATGCATACTTAAACAGTACTTTGGAAGAAACGGTTTATATGAAGCAGCCGGAGAACTTTGTTGACGAGGATCACCCAACGAAAGTATTGAAGCTGCAAAAGGCAATCTATGGCCTAAAACAATCTGGACGATCCTGGAATAATACACTGGATGAGGTTTTGATAAATTTAGATTTCAAAAGATGTAAAAGCGAGCCGTGTCTTTACGTACATCTTACAGAGCAAAAGTACATTGCAGTTTACGTAGATGACTTACTTATCATTTGTCCTACCGAGAGAGACATTGATATAATCAAAAGAAAGATTGCTGACAAGTTTGAGACACATGACAGCGGCCCCGTAAAATACTTCCTTGGAATGGAAGTTAAGCGAAATGGTGAACGAGGACCTGTAACCATGTCGCAAACGAAGTACATAGAATCCTTATTAGCCACTTATGGGATGCAGAACTGCCGATCTGCGTCCACCCCACTTGAGCCTGGATTTCAAGTTTCCTGCCAAGATGACGATTGCGTCAAGGTAAATACAACAGAATATCAATCGCTAATAGGTTCCCTTATGTATTTAGCAGTATTGAGCCGACCTGATATATTGCACTCCATTTGCAAGTTATCTCAACGGAACACGAATCCACACGTCGAGCACCAAACTGCAGCCAAGCATATTTTACGATATTTATCTGGAACCATGGATCTGAGCATCACATATCACAAAACCGGAGACTCAGTAAAAGGCTTTGCTGATGCTGATTGGGCAAATGATCAGAATGATAGGAAATCGTATTCAGGATATGCGTTTATGTTGGGCGGCAGCGCGTTTTCCTGGGCATCTTCAAAACAAAGCGTAGTTGCCCAAAGCAGCACTGAAGCAGAGTATATCGCTTTGTCAACTGCTGCCAAAGAAGCCGTTTATCTTCGCAGACTGCTAAAAGAAATTGGCTGTTTGGATCAGGATAAAATTGTCTTATTAGGTGACAACATTAGTGCGCAGCATATCGCTAAAAACCCTGTACATCACAAGCGCACTAAACACATAGATATTAAGTATCATTTCGTAAGAGAGAAAGTCGAAAGTAAAGAAATTGAATTTAAATATGTATCAACTAATGAAAATGTTGCTGATATCTTTACAAAAGGCTTAGGAAAGCAAAAGCATTATGAATTAATTAAATATCTTGGATTAAATTAAAATTTATGTATGTAGCTTAAGAGGAAGTGTTGAATATCGATTATGATGAATATCGAGTATCTTTTGTTTGTAAGCTTCATACCAACTATCTGGCAACATTGTAATCTCTTCTACTTTGACTACACATTCTTATGTACTCTTACTGAAGTCAGTTCTTCATTAAACGTTCACAATTCAACATTGCGCGTGTGTTTCATTATCTGAAATAACCAACAGTTATTGACTTGTATGCAATTAACAACGAATAGTATTTATCTTGTATAGGACGTATTTTTAAAATTAGCTTCACTTATTAAAACAAACAGTAAAGAGTGGTTATAAGCTCTTCTTAAAAAATTGGCTAAACAACGAAAGCATACAAATAGATATTACCACAAGTAAAACAGGCATAGCAGACAAAGAACGCGTTCATTAAACCATAAATGAAATAATCAGAATTATCAATACCGAGAACAATAGAAACAATAAAGAAAACCCGAATATACACAATTTTATACATATACAACCAAAAGACTAAACAAAACATAACCGGACAAATACCAGCTTGCATCCTTCTTTACGCAGACATACCAACTTATGATACTAAGAAGATGATTAAAGAAAATAAAATCAAAAAACTTAACAAAAAATTACAGGATTTCGAATTTGACACATAATTTAAACAATCACCACTAACGCGCGCCAAATCAAAGAACCCCTTTAGGAAAACAGGCAGAATAGAACAATTAGACGAAAAACATTTTAACGAAAACAATAGATGTCATTACAAAAGCAAATTAAAAAAGAAAAAAAAGTTAATGACAGCAAATACTTGCAGCAAACCGACACCTCCCAATCATCGGACTTATAATTACCCTAATAATTTGTATTGCGACACAAACTACAGCAGGAACACTCGAAATCAACCCAATAGAAAACAATCAAGGATTTATCTTGTACGAATCTGGAACAATACAAATCACCTTTATGCATCACTGTCTCACAATTATTATTACAGAAGTTTAAGTAACATTTAATAGTAAAATTAAACAATGTCAAAAATTTAAGAACGTTACACAATTTAAAATAAGCAGGCGAACTTAGCTCCGTATTTACAATGCGTGCGTAAAGTCCATACTGCTATATGGTAGTGAGACGTGGATCACCACCAAGAAGATGACACAGAGACTGCAAGTCTTCAGCAACAAGTGCTTGAGGATTATATGCCGGATATTCTGGCCAAACAGAATATCCAATGCAGAGCTGACTCAGGTCACAGGTGTGCCCCTTTTACACCAACAAATAAGAAAGAAAAAATGGACGTGGATAGGTCATGCTCTCAGAAGGAACCCTAGCAGACTGACCCAGTCGAGCACAACGTGGGACAGAGCTAAACAGACGGCGCAAAATAGAGTTCAATGGAAGGCTTCA
Organism: Zaprionus kolodkinae; assembly: GCA_018901885.1. NCBI lineage: Eukaryota > Metazoa > Arthropoda > Insecta > Diptera > Drosophilidae > Zaprionus > Zaprionus kolodkinae. The sequence goes on along the minus strand of JAEIFM010000312.1, from coordinate 4,877 downwards.
GTAGAAGCTCCAAGTTCCCAAGCGGAATAATAGGGATTAAAAGAAAAAAAAAACACAAATTAAATATTTAACCGAAACAGGTAGGTAAGGCTACAGTCGGGCGCCCGACATTAAGATACCCTTCTCCCAATTTTTAAAATCCGTTACAAGCGTATAACTACACTCATAATTTCAAAAATAAATGATGCACAAATACCTCCACTACATATAACTTAATCCCTCGCACTCACACAGCGATGCGCGTAAAGAGTAAAGCGACACGACGCAACATCGACGTCGACGTCAACTGCTTAAAGCAGCGCGCCAGCTGCTGATCGTACCGAACATTTGTACTGAAAACGTTGACCTGAATAACTTCTGTGTCCGTCCGTTTATTTTGGCCTTCCTTCTTCATGCCATTCCCCCTTTTAGTAGTCCTATAACCTTTCGATATTTTCGCGTAACATCGATAACCGAACCTGCACACAAAACCGCGCCATTTTTCCATGAGCTTAGCCGGCGGTAACTTAGACAGGGTGTGCAGGGAACGTTACTGGACTTCGGTCGTTACATTTCTTAGGCTTATGCGGGTATTACCATAAGTTCATTCCAGATTTTGCAAAGATTGCAAAACCTCTGACAATATTTCTAAAAAAAGGAGCTAAAATAGACATAAAAAACGGAGAATACAATAATTCATTTGAAAAATTGACAACAGTCATAATAAACGATCCAATTTTAATTTGCCCTGATTTCACAAAAACATTTCAAGTTACTACTGACGCAAGCAATTTCGCCATAGGAGCCGTGATATCGCAAGACAATAAACCAGTAGGCTTTACAAGCAGAACATTAAATGAACATGAAGAAAACAAGTGTGTAAGGCTACAGTCGGGAGCCCGACAGTAAGATACCCTTCTCCCAATTTTCTAAATCCGTTACAAACGTGTAACCACATTCATAATTCCAAACAGAAAATTCTGCACAAATACTTCTAGTACATATAGCTAACTCGCTCGCACTCACACAGCGACGCGCGTAAAGAGTAAAGCGACACGACGCAACGTCGACGTCGGCGCCAACTGCTCAAAGCAGCGCGTCGGCTGCTGCTCGTACCGAACACTTGTACTAAAAACGTTGACTTGAATAACTTCTGTGTTATTGGTTCGATCGGATTGTAATTTAGAAAAGATGTTCATATTGCATTCAGCTTTATACAAACCAAAGCAGAACTTTAGAAGTTTAATACTTTGCTTAATAATATTATAATATTTAACATAGAAAATTTTACCGAATATATGGAAGATATTAAATTGGGTTCACAACTAACACGACTAGGAATGTTTAATCCCAAACTACTTAAACACGACAAAAATCTGATAAATATAAAAACTTCCGCTTAGTATAACGTAGCTACTAATGAAATATTCCTAATGTCCCACATTCCTATGAATATAACGCATCGATATTATTTATATAATTTCTTAGTTGTTAAGTATCATCACTGATATAAGTTATTATCTTGTAATGAATAAGTGACAAAGATAGGAAGATTATCTATTTTCATCCATCCTCTTCCCACTTGTACCTTCTCTTGCACACGATCCACAAGCCCAACAGAATTGACTGTTCTGCGTAGCCTCGGTCTGACACTGCATTAGAGCGACACAAATATAGTGTGTGACCGAATGGATGATGCAATAATTGCAATCATTGCGCAGTTGCTAACTGGCGTCAAGAAGACGCGTGCCAAAAACGGTGTCTAGGCATTATGTTAGCATCATTTTGGAAATTCGAGTCAGTAAAGAAACGGACACTAAACGAAGGCAGTCGAAATGTCGAGGAAACGCAAGGCCACGATCCGAGAGGCACAGGAGGTGGAGATGAATGAGTCTAGCCATCTAACTCCGATATCAGAAGTGGGATCTCCTCAACACCAAACCATGACCGACGACCGTTTGTACACACTTTTAGAAACGCAGCATCGCAATTTGATCGACGTTTTGAATGCAGTCAAAAGTGCACAGTCAACGCCAGCTGTAAATAAATTCGTCATACTGCCTAAATTAAATCCCGACTCCACTGGCTCTAGTGCAGCTGCTTGGTGTGCCACGGTGGATCTAATTTTAGCAAAAAATCCTCTGGATGGCAGTGCTTTGCTTATCGCTTTGAGCAAATCACTAGAAGGTTCCGCATCTAACTGGCTGTCACAAGTTTGTTTGTCTGGAATCACGTGGGATGCATTTAAGGAATTGTTTTTGCAACAATTTGAAGGCGAGTGTCTTTCACTGTTGGAAGCCCGTTATTAACGACACTAATGACCCCCCCAAATCTATCTGGTGCTACCAGGGTACAACAGGAACTGTCTGTCAGAGACGTCTGGAGGATACAACAATTGTCAACGAACATTTCTTTTATATCAAACACGCAAACATTAACTAACTCGAGAACACTGTCAAACACACATACTCACACGTTTCACATATTCACTTCTATATACACACAAATGCTATAGACGCACACTTGCGTACTTGCAGTACACAAACTTACAATTTGCATTCATTCATATTTTTAACATTTATCTTTTCATTCATTTATTAATTTTTTATTTACTTATTAGTTTCAAAGTTGTTACATTATAGTTTTGTAATTTCGCTTTCATTTTCTACTTTTGTTCTTTTTGATTTCAATTTCTTTTTTTCATCACTTTTTTCAATCATTCGCATACACACAGACATAAACCTTGTAACGTAAATAAGGATAAACAAAAGTAATAACAAAAAAAAAGACGTAAATTAAGCAGGGATTGAGCGATAGGACGGTAGATTTTTGTGGTTTTGATACTTGGTGATGTTATTGTTGTCATTATTATTTTTCTTCAGCTGTTTCGTCGGGGCCCCAACGGATCGCAGGTGAGTCGATAACATTAACAAAAATAAGCCGATTATATACTATCGCCTGCCCATCGTGGAGCAAAATATTCCTCACTTTTATACAAACGAATAAACTAGCGAGACCAAATTAAAAAAATTTAAAATAATACAAAGGTGAAATTAAATCAAATTAAGGGAAATTAAATAGAAAAAACGGAGACTAATCAAAAGTATAAATATAAGGGAAAATATCATGCAGCATGAAGCTGCATGCGCTATATTTGTATGTTTATAAATAACATTAAAGAAACATAATATGGAAATTTATATTTTATTGAGGCACTAAGGACGGTAGTATAACAGCAACATGGGTAATATCGGTATTTCGATATCGGTAGTACATGGCTGGGTGGGTGAAGAAGGAGAGCATTACATCTAGCTCTCCGACTAGATCGTTCGTTAGGTAGTCCGTCCGTTTATTTTGGCCTTCCTTCTTCATGCCATTCCCCCTTTTAGTAGTCCTATAACCTTTCGATATTTTCGCGTAACATCGATAACCGAACCTGCACACAAAACCCCGCCCTTTTTCCATGAGCTTAGCCGGCGGTTACTTAGACAGGGTGTGCAGGGAACGTTACTGGACTTCGGTCGTTACATTCCTTAGGCTTATGCGGGTATTACAGTAAATTCAATCCAGACTTTGCAAGGATTGCAAAACCTCTGACAATATTTCTAAAAAAAAAGGAGCTAAAATAGACATAAAAAACGGAGAATACTTTTCAATTCATTTGAAAAATTGAAAACAGTCATAATGAACGATCCAATTTTAATTTGCTCTGATTTCACAAAAACATTTCAAGTTACTACTGACGCGAGCAATTTCGCCATAGGAGACGTGTTATCGCAAGACAATAAACCAGTAAGCTTTACAAGTAGAACATTAAATGATCATGAAAAAAATATTTCCGCGCATATCTACATATCTCATATCTCCTTTGAGATTTTGAGCGATCACAAGCCCCTTGTTTGGCTTAATAAAATTATAGAACCTAATATGAAACTACAACGTTGGCAAATTAGACTTAGTGAATATAATTCAAAATCAAACTTTCAGAAGGTAAACTTAATCATGTAGCAGACGCTTTATCTCGCGTAAAAATTTAAGAATATATGGTAGGGGAAGATGAAAATATTGAAACAATACACAGTTCATCAGAAAACAACGAAACTTATATTGACATTACAGAAAAACCAATAAACTATTTTGCCAGGCAAATTGAATTAATTAAAGACACCGTAGAGCAAGTAGAGACAACGAAATACTTTTCCAAAACAAAACTGACTATCAAATACACTGACATGACCCTGATAAAGGCAACAGATAACCTCATTAAATACTTCTTAAATAATACCAGTGTTATTTACATGGAAAACGATAAAGACTTTTTAGTTTTTCAAAAATCATATCAAGAAACCATTAACCCACATCGTAACGTAAAAATTCTGAAAAGTATTATAAAGTTAAAAGACATAAATTCTTATCCTGAATTTAAAGAATTCATTATTACTCAACATTCTAAATTGCTACACCCTGGTATTGAAAAAATATACGATTATTTAAAGAAATCCACTATTTTTCCGATTATAATAAACTTATTCAAAACGTTATCAATGATTGCGAAATCTGTAACATTGCAAAAACGGAACATAGACTAACAAAACTAGTTTTCGAAATAACTCCAGAGACAAACAAGTGGGTAAGGCTACAGTCGGGCGCCCGACAGTAAGATACCCTTCTCCCAATTTTCTAAATCCGTTGCAAACGTGTAACCACATTCATAATTCCAAACAGAAAATTCTGCACAAATACTTCTAGTACATATAGCTAACTCGCTCGCACTCACACAGCGACGCGCGTAAAGAGTAAAGCGACAGGACGCAACGTCGGCGTCAACTGCTCAAAGCAGCGCGTCGGCTGCCGCTCGTACCGAACATTTGTACTAAAAACGTTGACTTTAATAACTT
>JAEIFM010000311.1:0-78048 GCA_018901885.1 Zaprionus kolodkinae | reverse complement strand
TGGCCCGTTCCGACTTATTTAAAGGGCAGAAATAAAAAAGCTTGTGATCAAAGTTTCATGATGATAGCTCAATAACTGGGGGACTAATTTGCGCTGCAACAGACAGACGGACTGACTGATTGTTCCTATAACAGCTATAGAATATAAACGTCTGAGATATTTAAATGGAAACACTAAGGGCGGGTTACTGTGTAACATTAATAAGTATTGATAAAGTGCGGTATTTCCAAAAATAAAAAAGGTTTGCATACAAAAACCCTGATTTCAGCCGATTGCTCCTATGGCAGCTATGTGTTATAGTGGTCCGATTTTGATACAATTTTAACAGCACATTAAGAACGTAATAAGAATAAGATTTGCCAAATCTTGTTGCAATATCTTGAAAAACAACAAAAATCGGCCGATAGCTTCTATGACAGCTATACGATATATCGGTCCGATCTGTCTCGTTCCGACTTATTTACAGCCTACAGTAATAAGAAGCTTGTGTGCCAAGTTTCATGAAGATAGCTCAAAACTGAGAGACTAGTTTGCGTTGCAACAGACGGACGGACGGACGGACGGACGGACGGACAGACGGACATCCATTTTTCGACTCCTCTGGTGATGCTGATTCAGAATATATATACTTTATAGGGTCGGAGATGTCTCCTAAGGTGCGTTGCAAACTTCTGGCTAAAATTAATATACCCTCTGCAAGGGTATAAAAATTTCAAAAATTTTGAAAAAAAAAATTTCAAAAATTTTGAAAAAAATTTTCAAAAAATTTTGAAAAAAATTTCAAAAATTTTGAAAAAATTTCAAAAATTTTGAAAAAATTTCAAAAATTTTGAAAAAAATTTCAAAAATTTTGAAAAAAATTTCAAAAAATTTTGAAAAAAATTTCAAAAATTTTGAAAAAAAATTTCAAAAATTTTGAAAAAAATTTCAAAAAATTTTGAAAAAAAATTTCAAAAATTTTGAAAAAAAGGTTTCAAAAATTTTGAAAAAAATTTCAAAAATTTTGAAAAAAAATTTCAAAAAATTTTGAAAAAAATTTCAAAAAATTTTGAAAAAAATTTCAAAAATTTTGAAAAAAAATTTCAAAAATTTTGAAAAAAATTTCAAAAAATTTTGAAAAAAATTTCAAAAAATTTTGAAAAAAATTTCAAAAAATTTTGAAAAAAATTTCAAAAATTTTGAAAAAAATTTCAAAAAGTTTTGAAAAAAATTTCAAAAATTTTGAAAAAAATTTCAAAAATTTTGAAAAAAATTTCAAAAATTTTGAAAAAAATTTCAAAAATTTTGAAAAAAAAATTTCAAAAAATTTTGAAAAAAATTTCAAAAATTTTGAAAAAAATTTCAAAAATTTTGAAAAAAAATTTCAAAAATTTTGAAAAAAATTTGAAATTTCAAAAAATTTTGAAAAAAATTTCAAAAATTTTGAAAAAAAATTTCAAAAATTTTGAAAAAAAATTTCAAAAAATTTTGAAAAAATTTCAAAAATTTTGAAAAAAATTTCAAAAAATTTTGAAAAAAATTTCAAAAATTTTGAAAAAAATTTCAAAAAATTTTGAAAAAAATTTCAAAAAATTTTAAAAAAAATTTTAAAAAAAATTTCAAAAATTTTGAAAAAAAATTTCAAAAATTTTGAAAAAAAAATTTCAAAAATTTTGAAAAAAATTTTCAAAAATTTTGAAAAAAATTTCAAAAATTTTGAAAAAAATTTCAAAAATTTTGAAAAAAAATTTCAAAAATTTTGAAAAAAGTTTCAAAAATTTTGAAAAAAATTTCAAAAATTTTGAAAAAAATTTCAAAAATTTTTGAAAAAAAAATTTCAAAAATTTTGAAAAAATTTCAAAAATTTTGAAAAAATTTTCAAAAAATTTTGAAAAAAATTTCAAAAATTTTGAAAAAAATTTCAAAATTTTGAAAAAAATTTCAAAAATTTTGAAAAAAAAATTTCAAAAATTTTGAAAAAAATTTCAAAAATTTTGAAAAAAATTTCAAAAATTTTGAAAAAAATTTCAAAAATTTTGAAAAAAAATTTCAAAAATTTTGAAAAAAATTTCAAAAATTTTGAAAAAATTTCAAAAAATTTTGAAAAAAAATTTCAAAAAAATTTGAAAAAAATTTCAAAAATTTTGAAAAAAAAATTTCAAAAATTTTGAAAAAAATTTCAAAAATTTTGAAAAAAAATTTCAAAAATTTTGAAAAAAATTTCAAAAATTTTGAAAAAAATTTCAAAAAATTTTGAAAAAAAATTTCAAAAATTTTGAAAAAAAATTTCAAAAAATTTTGAAAAAAATTTCAAAAATTTTGAAAAAAAAATTTCAAAAAATTTTGAAAAAAATTTCAAAAATTTTGAAAAAAAATTTCAAAAATTTTGAAAAAAAATTTCAAAAAATTTTGAAAAAAAATTTCAAAAATTTTGAAAAAAAAATTTCAAAAAATTTTGAAAAAAAATTTCAAAAATTTTGAAAAAATTTCAAAAATTTTGAAAAAAAATTTCAAAAATTTTGAAAAAAATTTCAAAAAATTTCAAATTTCAAAAATTTTGAAAAAAAATTTCAAAAATTTTGAAAAAAAATTTCAAAAATTTTGAAAAAATTTCAAAAATTTTGAAAAAATTTCAAAAATTTTGAAAAAAAATTTCAAAAATTTTGAAAAAAATTTTTCAAAAATTTTGAAAAAAATTTCAAAAATTTTGAAAAAAATTTCAAAAAATTTTGAAAAAAATTTCAAAAAATTTTGAAAAAAATTTCAAAAATTTTGAAAAAAGGTTTCAAAAATTTTGAAAAAATTTCAAAAAATTTTGAAAAAAAATTTCAAAAATTTTGAAAAAAATTTCAAAAATTTTGAAAAAAATTTCAAAAATTTATTTTGAAAAAAATTTCAAAAAATTTTGAAAAAAATTTCAAAAATTTTGAAAAAAAAATTTCAAAAATTTTGAAAAAATTTTCAAAAAATTTTGAAAAAAAATTTCAAAAATTTTGAAAAAAACTTTCAAAAATTTTGAAAAAAAATTTCAAAAATTTTGAAAAAAAATTTCAAAAAATTTCCAAAAATTTTAAAAAAATTTCAAAAATTTTGAAAAAAATTTCAAAAATTTTGAAAAATTTCAAAAATTTTGAAAAAAAATTTCAAAAATTTTGAAAAAAATTTCAAAAATTTTGAAAAAAATTTCAAAAAATTTTGAAAAAAATTTCAAAAATTTTGAAAAAAATTTTCAAAAATTTTGAAAAAAGTTTCAAAAAATTTTGAAAAAAAATTTCAAAAATTTTGAAAAAACCAACATTTCAAAAATTTTGAAAAAATTTCAAAAATTTTGAAAAAAATTTCAAAAATTTTGAAAAAAATTTCAAAAATTTTGAAAATTTCAAAAATTTTGAAAAAAAATTTCAAAAATTTTGAAAAAAATTTCAAAAATTTTGAAAAAAATTTTCAAAAATTTTGAAAAAATTTCAAAAATTTTGAAAAAAAATTTCAAAAATTTTGAAAAAAAATTTCAAAAAATTTTGAAAAAAAATTTCAAAAATTTTGAAAAAAAATTTCAAAAAATTTTGAAAAAAATTTCAAAAATTTTGAAAAAAAATTTCAAAAAATTTTGAAAAAAAAATTTCAAAAATTTTGAAAAAAATTTCAAAAATTTTGAAAAAAAATTTCAAAAAATTTTGAAAAAAAATTTCAAAAATTTTGAAAAAATTTCAAAAAATTTTGAAAAAAAATTTCAAAAATTTTTGAAAAAAAATTTCAAAAATTTTAAAAAAAAATTTCAAAAAATTTTGAAAAAAATTTCAAAAATTTTGAAAAAAATTTCAAAAATTTTGAAAAAAAAATTTCAAAAATTTTGAAAAAAAATTTCAAAAATTTTGAAAAAAAATTTCAAAAATTTTGAAAAAAATTTCAAAAATTTTGAAAAAAAATTTCAAAAATTTTGAAAAAAATTTCAAAAATTTTGAAAAAAAAATTTCAAAAATTTTGAAAAAAAATTTCAAAAATTTTGAAAAAAAAATTTCAAAAATTTTGAAAAAAATTTCAAAAAATTTTGAAAAAAAATTTCAAAAAATTTTGAAAAAAAATTTCAAAAATTTTGAAAAAAAATTTCAAAAAATTTTGAAAAAAATTTCAAAAAATTTTGAAAAAAAATTTTCAAAAAATTTTGAAAAAAAATTTCAAAAATTTTGAAAAAAAATTTCAAAAAATTTTGAAAAAAAATTTCAAAAATTTTGAAAAAAAAATTTTGAAAAAAAATTTCAAAAATTTTGAAAAAAAATTTCAAAAATTTTGAAAAAAAAATTTCAAAAATTTTGAAAAAAAATTTCAAAAATTTTGAAAAAAAATTTCAAAAAATTTTGAAAAAAAATTTCAAAAATTTTGAAAAAAATTTCAAAAATTTTGAAAAAAAATTTCAAAAATTTTGAAAAAAAAATTTCAAAAATTTTGAAAAAAATTTCAAAAATTTTGAAAAAAAATTTCAAAAATTTTGAAAAAAAATTTCAAAAATTTTGAAAAAAAATTTCAAAAATTTTGAAAAAAAATTTCAAAAAATTTTGAAAAAAAATTTCAAAAATTTTGAAAAAAATTTCAAAAAATTTTGAAAAAAAAATTTCAAAAATTTTGAAAAAAAAATTTCAAAAATTTTGAAAAAAAATTTCAAAAATTTTGAAAAAAAAATTTCAAAAATTTTGAAAAAAAATTTTTAAAAAATTTTCAAAAAATTTTGAAAAAAAATTTCAAAAATTTTGAAAAAAATTTCAAAAATTTTGAAAAAAAATTTCAAAAAATTTTGAAAAAAAATTTCAAAAAATTTTGAAAAAAAATTTCAAAAATTTTGAAAAAAAATTTCAAAAATTTTGAAAAAAAATTTCAAAAATTTTGAAAAAAAAATTTCAAAAATTTTGAAAAAAAATTTCAAAAATTTTGAAAAAAAATTTCAAAAATTTTGAAAAAAAATTTTCAAAAATTTTGAAAAAAAATTTCAAAAATTTTGAAAAAAAATTTCAAAAATTTTGAAAAAAAATTTCAAAAATTTTGAAAAAAAATTTCAAAAATTTTGAAAAAAAAATTTTCAAAAATTTTGAAAAAAAATTTCAAAAAATTTTGAAAAAAAAATTTCAAAAAATTTTGAAAAAAATTTCAAAAATTTTGAAAAAAAAATTTCAAAAATTTTGAAAAAAAATTTCAAAAATTTTGAAAAAAAAATTTCAAAAATTTTGAAAAAAATTTCAAAAATTTTGAAAAAAAATTTTCAAAAAATTTTGAAAAAAAATTTCAAAAATTTTGAAAAAAAATTTCAAAAATTTTGAAAAAAAATTTCAAAAATTTTGAAAAAAAAATTTCAAAAATTTTGAAAAAAAATTTCAAAAAATTTTGAAAAAAAATTTCAAAAATTTTGAAAAAAATTTCAAAAAATTTTGAAAAAATTTCAAAAAATTTTGAAAAAAAATTTCAAAAATTTTGAAAAAAAAATTTCAAAAATTTTGAAAAAAAAATTTCAAAAAATTTTGAAAAAAAATTTCAAAAATTTTGAAAAAAAAATTTCAAAAATTTTGAAAAAAAAATTTCAAAAAATTTTGAAAAAAATTTCAAAAATTTTGAAAAAAAATTTCAAAAAATTTTGAAAAAAATTTCAAAAATTTTGAAAAAAAATTTCAAAAATTTTGAAAAAAAATTTCAAAAATTTTGAAAAAAAAATTTCAAAAATTTTGAAAAAAAATTTCAAAAAATTTTGAAAAAAAAATTTCAAAAATTTTGAAAAAAAAATTTCAAAAAATTTTGAAAAAAAAATTTCAAAAAATTTTGAAAAAAAATTTCAAAAATTTTGAAAAAAAAATTTCAAAAATTTTGAAAAAAAAATTTCAAAAATTTTGAAAAAAAATTTCAAAAATTTTGAAAAAAAATTTCAAAAATTTTGAAAAAAAATTTCAAAAAATTTTGAAAAAAAATTTTTAAAAAATTTCAAAAATTTTGAAAAAAAATTTCAAAAATTTTGAAAAAAAATTTCAAAAAATTTTGAAAAAAAAATTTCAAAAATTTTGAAAAAAATTTCAAAAATTTTGAAAAAAAATTTCAAAAATTTTGAAAAAAAATTTCAAAAATTTTGAAAAAAAATTTCAAAAATTTTGAAAAAAAATTTCAAAAATTTTGAAAAAAATTTTCAAAAAAATTTTCAAAAAATTTTGAAAAAAAAATTTCAAAAATTTTGAAAAAAATTTCAAAAATTTTGAAAAAAAATTTCAAAAATTTTGAAAAAAATTTCAAAAATTTTGAAAAAAAAATTTCAAAAATTTTGAAAAAAAATTTCAAAAATTTTGAAAAAAAATTTCAAAAATTTTGAAAAAAAAATTTCAAAAAATTTTGAAAAAAAATTTTGAAAAAATTTCAAAAATTTTGAAAAAAAATTTTCAAAAATTTTGAAAAAAAATTTTCAAAAATTTTGAAAAAAAAATTTCAAAAATTTTGAAAAAAAATTTCAAAAAATTTTGAAAAAAAATTTCAAAAATTTTGAAAAAAAATTTTCAAAAATTTTGAAAAAAAATTTCAAAAATTTTGAAAAAAAATTTCAAAAAATTTTGAAAAAAAAATTTCAAAAATTTTGAAAAAAAATTTCAAAAATTTTGAAAAAAAATTTCAAAAAATTTTGAAAAAAAATTTCAAAAATTTTGAAAAAAAAATTTCAAAAATTTTGAAAAAAAATTTCAAAAATTTTGAAAAAAAATTTCAAAAAATTTTGAAAAAAAATTTCAAAAATTTTGAAAAAAAAATTTCAAAAAATTTTGAAAAAAAAATTTCAAAAATTTTGAAAAAAAATTTCAAAAATTTTGAAAAAAAAATTTCAAAAATTTTGAAAAAAATTTCAAAAAATTTTGAAAAAAAATTTCAAAAATTTTGAAAAAAAATTTCAAAAATTTTGAAAAAAATTTCAAAAAATTTTGAAAAAAAATTTCAAAAAATTTTGAAAAAAAATTTCAAAAATTTTGAAAAAAAAATTTCAAAAAATTTTGAAAAAAAAATTTCAAAAATTTTGAAAAAAAATTTCAAAAATTTTGAAAAAAAAATTTCAAAAAATTTTGAAAAAAAATTTCAAAAATTTTGAAAAAAAATTTCAAAAATTTTGAAAAAAAATTTCAAAAAATTTTGAAAAAAAATTTCAAAAATTTTGAAAAAAAAATTTCAAAAATTTTGAAAAAAAATTTCAAAAATTTTGAAAAAAAATTTCAAAAATTTTGAAAAAAAATTTCAAAAATTTTGAAAAAAAATTTCAAAAATTTTGAAAAAAAATTTTCAAAAAATTTTGAAAAAAAATTTCAAAAATTTTTGAAAAAAAATTTCAAAAATTTTGAAAAAAAATTTCAAAAAATTTTGAAAAAAAATTTCAAAAATTTTGAAAAAAAATTTCAAAAATTTTGAAAAAAAATTTCAAAAAATTTTGAAAAAAATTTCAAAAATTTTGAAAAAAAATTTCAAAAATTTTGAAAAAAAATTTCAAAAATTTTGAAAAAAAATTTCAAAAATTTTGAAAAAAAATTTCAAAAAATTTTGAAAAAAAATTTCAAAAATTTTGAAAAAAAAATTTCAAAAATTTTGAAAAAAAATTTCAAAAATTTTGAAAAAAAATTTCAAAAATTTTGAAAAAAAAATTTCAAAAATTTTGAAAAAAAATTTCAAAAAATTTTAAAAAAAATTTTGAAAAAAAATTTCAAAAATTTTGAAAAAAAATTCAAAAAATTTTGAAAAAAATTTCAAAAAATTTTGAAAAAAAATTTCAAAAATTTTGAAAAAAAATTTCAAAAATTTTGAAAAAAAATTTCAAAAATTTTGAAAAAAAATTTCAAAAAATTTTGAAAAAAAAATTTCAAAAATTTTGAAAAAAAATTTCAAAAATTTTGAAAAAAAATTTCAAAAATTTTGAAAAAAAATTTCAAAAAATTTTGAAAAAAAATTTCAAAAATTTTGAAAAAAAAATTTCAAAAATTTTGAAAAAAAAATTTTCAAAAATTTTGAAAAAAAAATTTCAAAAAATTTTGAAAAAAAATTTCAAAAATTTTGAAAAAAAATTTCAAAAATTTTGAAAAAAAATTTCAAAAAATTTTGAAAAAAAATTTCAAAAATTTTGAAAAAAAATTTCAAAAATTTTGAAAAAAAATTTCAAAAATTTTGAAAAAAAAATTTCAAAAAATTTTGAAAAAAAAATTTCAAAAATTTTGAAAAAAAATTTCAAAAATTTTGAAAAAAAATTTCAAAAATTTTGAAAAAAAATTTGAAAAAATTTTGAAAAAATTTTGAAAAAAATTTCAAAAATTTTGAAAAAAATTTCAAAAATTTTGAAAAAAATTTCAAAAATTTTGAAAAAATTTTGAAAAAAAACTTCAAAAATTTTGAAAAAAATTTCAAAAATTTTGAAAAAAAAAATTTCAAAAATTTTGAAAAAAATTTCAAAAATTTTGAAAAAAAATTTTAAAAAATTTGAAAAAATTTTAAAAAATTTTTGAAAAAAAACTTCAAAAATTTTGAAAAAAATTTCAAAAATTTGAAAAAAAAATTTCAAAAATTTTGAAAAAAATTTCAAAAATTTTAAAAAAAAATTCAAAAATTTTGAAAAAAATTTCAAAAATTTTGAAAAAACAAGAAAGCAAGGCTACCTTCGGCTTGCCGAAGGTTTCATACCCTTGCAGTTATACAAAATATAAAATATATTTGGATTGCTGCTGGTTTCTGTGGTATTTATTGAACAATTATAACAGTACATCGATTATATCAACCTCTTATAATTTCGAATACTCAGCCTCCTCACCACGGCAAGGTCGCAATCCTCGAGGAGGAATATTTACAATACCTTAAACAACATTGCACATATATTCTTTATTTTCAATAATAAAATAAATAAATTAACTAAATATTTAAAAATAAATTATTTTTTAATTAGTGATTATAGCTAAGGAACACGCCGTCATGGTGACTATATGGAGTTTGATAAGTGATTGCGGCAGCACCGCTTACTGTGTTATCACAAAATATCCAATCAATTTGAGTTAAATGTTTTGTTGTTGGCACATTTAACAATGGACATAACCCCTTATTATTTAAAGTAGACTCGAGCTGATCAGTGGTTGTTGATCGGCAAATGTTAAAATCTCCTAATATTACCAATTTTGTATTATTTTCAGCTGACGTTAGCCTTTCAACATCATTTCTGATTTCATTTCGAAACCTTGTAATAGGAAAAGCTGGATTCCTATAAACAACTAGGACTATTGTATGCAAGTATTTAAATGTTATGGACTGGTATATATTTCTTACATTATCAACTGTAACTGTTTCATATAAGAATGTTATGTTTTCCGATATATTTTGTTTTGCATATATCAGTATACCATTCTTAGAAACAGCATTTGGTCGAATGTCTTTGTGTTGTAAAGGATCTGTTGTAAAAAATTAAATTTGAAATCTCTTTCAAAAATGCATTTGAATAACAGCTATATGATTTTTTGTTTAACAGCTACATGTAATAGTACTCAGATTTCCATAAAATTGCAACATGAACCTTCATTAGGCCGATCGTTGATCGTTATAAGTTATAAAAGTTCGATTTCGAACTTTATTATTAGGGACACACTTAGATTTGGATGTGGTAAGCCTGATAGCTATATCTTGAAATATAACGAAAATCGGCCGATAGGCTCCATGACAGCTATACGATATATCAGTCCGATCTGGCCCTTTCCGACATATTTACAGAGGGCAGAAATAAGAAGCTTGTGATCAAAGTTTCATGAAGATAGCTCAATAACTGGGGGACTAATTTGCGTTGCAACAGACAGACGGACTGACTGATTGTTCCTATAACAGCTATAGAATATAAACGTCTGAGATATTTAAATGGAAAAACTAAGGGCGGGTTACTGTGTAACATTAATAAGTATTGATAAAGTGCGGTATTTCCAAAAATAAAACAGGTTTGCATACAAAAACCCTGATTTCAGCCGATTGTTCCTATGGCAGCTATCTGTTATAGTGGTCCGATTTTGATACAATTTTGACAGCACATTAAGAACGTAATAAGAATAAGATTTGCCAAATCTTGTTGCAATATCTTGAAAAACAACAAAAATCGGCCGATAGCTTCTATGACAGCTATACGATATATCGGTCCGATCTGGCTCGTTCCGACTTATTTACAGCCTACAGCAATAAGAAGCTTGTGTGCCAAGTTTCATGAAGATAGCTCAAAAACTGAGAGACTAGTTTGCGTTGCAACAGACGGACGGACGGACGGACGGACGGACGGACGGACGGACGGACGGACGGACGGACGGACGGACGGACAGACGGACATCCATTTTCCGACTCCTCTGGTGATGCTGATTCAGAATATATATACTTTATAGGGTCGGAGATGTCTCCTAAGGTGCGTTGCAAACTTCTGGCTAAAATTAATATACCCTCTGCAAGGGTATAAAAAATTTCAAAAATTTTGAAAAAAAAAATTTTCAAAAAATTTTGAAAAAAATAAAAATTATTTTGAAAAAAATTTCAAAAAAAAAAATTTTGAAAAAAAATTTCAAAAATTTTGAAAAAAAAAAATTTCAAAAAAAAAATTTAAAAAAAAATTTCAAAAATTTTGAAAAAAATTTCAAAAATTTTGAAAAAAAATTCAAAAATTTTGAAAAAAATTTCAAAAATTTTGAAAAAAATTTCAAAAAATTTGAAAAAAAATTTCAAAAATTTTGAAAAAAAATTCAAAAAATTTGAAAAAAAAAATTTCAAAAATTTTGAAAAAAATTTCAAAAAATTTTGAAAAATTTTGAAAAATTTTGAAAAAATTTCAAAATTTTGAAAAAAAATTCAAAAATTTTGAAAAAAAAATTCAAAAATTTTGAAAAAAATTTCAAAAATTTTGAAAAAAAATTTCAAAAATTTTGAAAAAATTTCAAAAATTTTGAAAAAAATTTCAAAAATTTTGAAAAAAATTTCAAAAATTTTGAAAAAAAAATTTCAAAAATTTTGAAAAAAAATTTCAAAAATTTTGAAAAAAAAAAATTTCAAAAATTTTAAAAAAATTTTGAAAAAAATTTCAAAAATTTTGAAAAAAAATTTCAAAAATTTTGAAAAAAAATTTCAAAAATTTTGAAAAAAATTTCAAAAATTTTGAAAAAAAATTTCAAAAATTTTGAAAAAAACAAGAAAGCAAGGCTACCTTCGGCTTGCCGAAGGTTTCATACCCTTGCAGTTATACAAAATATAAAATATATTTGGATTGCTGCTGGTTTCTGTGGTATTTATTGAACAATTATAACAGTACATTGATTATATCATCATCTTATAATTTCGAATACTCAGCCTCCTCACCACGACAAGGTCGCAATCCTCGAGGAGGAATATTTACAATACCTTAAACAACATTGCACATATATTCTTTATTTTCAATAATAAAATAAATAAATTAACTAAATATTTAAAAATAAATTATTTTTTAATTAGTGATTATAGCTAAGGAACACGCCGTCATGGTGACTATATGGAGTTTGATAAGTGATTGCGGCAGCACCGCTTACTGTGTTATCACAAAATATCCAATCAATTTGAGTTAAATGTTTTGTTGTTGGCACATTTAACAATGGACATAACCCCTTATTATTTAAAGTAGACTCGAGCTGATCAGTGGTTGTTGATCGGCAAATGTTAAAATCTCCTAATATTACCAATTTTGTATTATTTTCAGCTGACGTTAGCCTTTCAACATCATTTCTGATTTCATTTCGAAACCTTGTAATAGGAAAAGCTGGATTCCTATAAACAACTAGGACTATTGTATGCAAGTATTTAAATGTTATGGACTGGTATATATTTCTTACATTATCAACTGTAACTGTTTCATATAAGAATGTTATGTTTTCCGATATATTTTGTTTTGCATATATCAGTATACCATTCTTAGAAACAGCATTTGGTCGAATGTCTTTGTGTTGTAAAGGATCTGTTAATGAATAACAGCTATATGATTTTTTGTTTAACAGCTACATGTAATAGTACTCAGATTTCCATAAAATTGCAACATGAACCTTCATTAGGCCGATCGTTGATCGTTATAAGTTATAAAAGTTCGATTTCGAACTTTATTATTAGGGACACACTTAGATTTGGATGTGGTAAGCCTGATAGCTATATCTTGAAATATAACGAAAATCGGCCGATAGGCTCCATGACAGCTATACGATATATCAGTCCGATCTGGCCCTTTCCGACATATTTACAGAGGGCAGAAATAAGAAGCTTGTGATCAAAGTTTCATGAAGATAGCTCAATAACTGGGGGACTAATTTGCGTTGCAAAAGACAGACGGACTGACTGATTGTTCCTATAACAGCTATAGAATATAAACGTCTGAGATATTTAAATGGAAAAACTAAGGGCGGGTTACTGTGTAACATTAATAAGTATTGATAAAGTGCGGTATTTCCAAAAATAAAACAGGTTTGCATACAAAAACCCTGATTTCAGCCGATTGTTCCTATGGCAGCTATCTGTTATAGTGGTCCGATTTTGATACAATTTTGACAGCACATTAAGAACGTAATAAGAATAAGATTTGCCAAATCTTGTTGCAATATCTTGAAAAACAACAAAAATCGGCCGATAGCTTCTATGACAGCTATACGATATATCGGTCCGATCTGGCTCGTTCCGACTTATTTACAGCCTACAGCAATAAGAAGCTTGTGTGCCAAGTTTCATGAAGATAGCTCAAAAACTGAGAGACTAGTTTGCGTTGCAACAGACGGACGGACGGACGGAACGGACGGACGGACGGACGGACGGACGGACGGACGGACGGACGGACGGACGGACGGACAGACGGACATCCATTTTCCGACTCCTCTGGTGATGCTGATTCAGAATATATATACTTTATAGGGTCGGAGATGTCTCCTAAGGTGCGTTGCAAACTTCTGGCTAAAATTAATATACCCTCTGCAAGGGTATAAAAATTCAAAAATTTTGAAAAAAAAAAATTCAAAAATTTTGAAAAAAAATTTCAAAAATTTTGAAAAAAAATTTCAAAAATTTTGAAAAAATTTAAAATTTTAAAAAAAATTTCAAAAATTTTGAAAAAAAATTTCAAAAATTTTGAAAAAAAAAATTTTGAAAAAAAAATTTGAAAAAAATTTCAAAAATTTTGAAAAAAAATTTCAAAAATTTTGAAAAAAAATTTTAAAAATTTTGAAAAAATTTTAAAAAATTTGAAAAAAAATTCAAAAATTTTGAAAAAAAAAAAAAATTTTGAAAATTTTGAAAAAAAAATTTTGAAAAAAATTTCAAAAATTTTGAAAAAAAATTTCAAAAATTTTGAAAAAAATTTCAAAAATTTTGAAAAAAAATTTCAAAAATTTTGAAAAAAAATTTCAAAAAATTTGAAAAAAAATTTCAAAAATTTTGAAAAAAAATTTCAAAAATTTTGAAAAAATATAAAATTTTGAAAAAAAAAATTTTGAAAAAAATTTTGAAAAAAAATTTCAAAAATAAAAAAATTTCAAAAATTTTGAAAAAAAAAATTTCAAAAATTTTGAAAAAATTTCAAAAATTTTGAAAAAAAATTTCAAAAATTTTGAAAAAAATTTCAAAAATTTTGAAAAAAATTTCAAAAAATTTGAAAAAAAATTTCAAAAAATTTGAAAAAAATTTCAAAAAAAATTTGAAAAAAAATTTCAAAAATTTTGAAAAAAAAAAATTTCAAAAATTTTGAAAAAAAAATTTAAAAATTTTGAAAAAAAAATTCAAAAATTTTGAAAAAAAAAAAAAATTTCAAAAATTTTGAAAAAAAATTTCAAAAATTTTGAAAAAAAAAAATCAAAAATTTTGAAAAAAATTTCAAAAATTTTGAAAAAAATTTCAAAAATTTCAAAAAATTTGAAAAAAATTTCAAAAAATTTGAAAAAAAAAATTTCAAAAATTTTGAAAAAAAATTTCTAAAAATTTTAAAAAAAAAAAAATTTCAAAAATTTTGAAAAAAAAATTTCAAAAATTTTGAAAAAAAAAAATTTGAAAAAAAAAATTCAAAAATTTTGAAAAAATTTCAAAAATTTTGAAAAAAAATTTCAAAAATTTTGAAAAAAAATTTCAAAATTTTGAAAAAAATTTCAAAAAATTTGAAAAAAAATTTCAAAAATTTTGAAAAAAAAAAATTTTTGAAAAAATTTCAAAAATTTTAAAAAAAAATTTCAAAAATTTTGAAAAAAATTTCAAAAATTTTGAAAAAAAATTTCAAAAATTTTGAAAAAAATTTCAAAAATTTTGAAAAAAAATTTTAAAAAATTTTGAAAAAAAATTTCAAAAATTTAAAAAAAAAAAAAATTTTGAAAAATTTGAAAAAAATTTCAAAAATTTAAAAAAATTTCAAAAATTTTGAAAAAAATTTTAAAAAATTTCAAAAATGTTAAAAAAAAATTTCAAAAATTTTGAAAAAAATTTCAAAAAATTTGAAAAAAAATTTCAAAAATTTTGAAAAAAATTTTAAAAAATTTGAAAAAAATTCAAAAATTTTGAAAAAAAAAATTCAAAAATTTTGAAAAAAATTTAAAAAAATTTTGAAAAAAATTTCAAAAATTTTGAAAAAAAATTTCAAAAATTTTAAAAAAAATTTCAAAAATTTTGAAAAAAAATTTCAAAAATTTTGAAAAAAATTTCAAAATTTTTGAAAAAAAAAATTTCAAAAATTTTGAAAAAAATTTCAAAAATTTTGAAAAAAAAAAATTTCAAAAATTTTGAAAAAAAATTTCAAAAATTTTAAAAAAAATTTCAAAAATTTCAAAAAAATTTCAAAAATTTTGAAAAAAAAAAAATTTCAAAAATTTTGAAAAAAATATCAAAAATTTTGAAAAAAATTCAAATATTTTGAAAAAAATTTCAAAAAATTTCAAAAAAATTTCAAAAATTTTGAAAAAAAAATTTCAAAAATTTTGAAAAAAAAAAAAATTTGAAAAAATTTGAAAAAATTTCAAAAATTTGAAAAAAATTTCAAAAAATTTGAAAAAAATTTCAAAAATTTAAAAAAAAAAAAAAAATGTTGAAAAAAATTTCAAAAATTTAAAAAAACAAGAAAGCAAGGCTACCTTCGGCTTGCCGAAGGTTTCATACCCTTGCAGTTATACAAAATTTAAAATATATTTGGATTGCTGCTGGTTTCTGTGGTATTTATTGAACAATTATAACAGTACGTCGATTATATCATCCTCTTATAATTTCGAATACTCAGCCTCCTCACCACGGCAAGGTCGCAATCCTCGTGGAGGAATATTTACAATATTTACAACATTGCACATATATTTTTTGTTTTCAATAATAAAATAAATTAATTAACTAAATATTTAAAAATAAATTATTTAATTAGTGATTATAGCTAAGGAACACGCTGTCATGGTGACTATATGGAGTTTGATAAGTGATTGCGGCAGCACCGCTTACTGTGTTATCACAAAATATCCAATCAATTTGAGTTAAATGTTTTGTTGTTGGCACATTTAACAATGGACATAACCCCTTATTATTTAAAGTAGACTCGAGTTGATCAGTGGTTGTTGATCGGCAAATGTTAAAATCTCCTAATATTACCAATTTTGTATTATTTTCAGCTGACGTTAGCCTTTTAACATCATTTCTGATTTCATTTCGAAACCTTGTAATAGGAAAAGCTGGATTCCTATAAACAACTAGGACTATTGTATGCAAGTATTTAAATGTTATGGACTGGTATATATTTCTTACATTATCAACTGTAACTGTTTCATATAAGAATGTTATGTTTTCATATATATTTTGTTTTGCATATATCAGTATACCATTCTTAGAAACAGCATTTGGTCGAATGTCTTTGTGTTGTAAAGGATCTGTTGGTCATAAAATCTAAATTTGGAAAGTTCTCATTCAAAAATGCGTTTAAATAACAGCTATATGATTTTTTGTTTAACATCTACATGTAATAATACTCAGATTTTCATAAAATTGCAACAAGAACCTTCATTTGGCCGATCGTTGATCGTTATAAGTTATAAAATTTCGATTTGGATGTGGTAAGCCTGATAGCTATATTTTGAAATATAACGAAAATCGGCCGATAGGCTCCATGACAGCTATACGATATATCAGTCCGATCTGGCCCGTTCCGACTTATTTAAAGAGGGCAGAAATAAGAAGCTTGTGAGCAAAGTTTCATGAAGATAGCTCAATAACTGGGGGACTAATTTGCGTTGCAACAGACAGACGGACTGACTGATTGTTTCTATAACTAGCTCTAGCTCTTTCTCTTTCAAAGTGAACGGACGCGTTTTTTTCTTGCTCTCCGAAGCTTAGTTTAATTATAAAGCAATCGGTGTTTAATAACTCTAAAAATACTAACATTATCACTTAACCTGCTGATATTCAGAAATCCGTTTACTACGCGAGTGCACTCTTTTAATTTGCTAAACTAATCTTGTTTGCAAAAGAGTTTTTCGCTTCCTTCTTTCAATTTCATTTGTTTACGTTTCTATTTTTAGAAACGTTGTTATTGCTTCTGCAGAACCTTTTCTTTAACATCGACTTTCGTGAGCGAATTCGACTCTCTCGGGCTCTCACTAACTCTGTTTTTTTATCTTTGTTGTTGTGCACTGCAGCACAAACTCTCTTACCGCGCTCTTCTTATCACAGTTTCTGTGTGTGCCTAAACTTTCCTCTCTCTCTCTATTTTCGTTGTGTGCATTTTTGACAGTGGTCACCCCTTGAATGTGGTGGCGGCAAAGGCTTCTTCTGGAATCGGGGGTGTTTTTGGCTGAAATAAAAACTTGAACCGACGCGGAAAACTATTTGAAAAAAAGAGGCAATTCGGGGCGCGTCTGTTCAATTCACTTGTATTTCTTCATCTGGTTTCATGTAAATTTACACTGTAATCTTAAGTCTAACTTAGCATTACTTCGGATAAAAGAGCGCGAGAGCTTTTGGTGACTCTCGCACTGTTTACGCCGCAACGCTGCCTACTTTTAGGCGGGTACGTTTCGACGTAAACATCCCGCCCCCCTTGCAATACTATTGCAAATAGCTGGGGCCGGGATCTTTTTGGAGGCCGCTGGAGGGGCTTGATGGGCGCTGGCGGACTACGTCTTAAAGACACCGGATAATACCCAGCCAAACAGAGTGTTCTGGGCCAACGGCAAACCACCGTGGGATGGAACCAGCCCTGGGAGGAGTACGTCTCCATAGACGTCGGCCCCCAGAACGATGGATACTCTGCTTGGCACATGGCATCGAGTGTCCGCTAGCGTGATGCCCGGATAGCTGCTTTGGAGCTCCTTGTTCACCTTTTGTGCCGGAGTCCTGATCTGCACATCTTCCATCTTTAGAGTCACTGTGATGGAGAACTCTGGCGAGGCCCTCGACCTGAACAGGGCTCGGCAAAACCCATTTTCGGCGGAAAGGCCAAAAGCCTTTGCCAATGAGGTGGGCATGCGGCTGTGTGGGCTGCACGCGTCCAACAGCACACGCACCTCGAAGATCTTGCCGGCCATGTCCAGGTTGACTATGGCGGTCGGCATCATGCTGATCGCCACAGATGGGGACGTCGCCAGGGACTCCAAAGGTGGAAGAGGCGTCACGGATGGCAAGGTTGCCTGTTTCTCTTGCCTCTCGGGTTGGGAGGTGATTGGAAGGTGGAGAAGCGTGTGGTGGCCCTCGCCGCATGTACGACAGGTGCCTCCACTGCGACATGAACCCTTCGAGTGTTCATGGGCGAGGCAGTTCGGGCAGTATTTGTTGATTAACACTGCCCGAAGACGCTTCTCCGCAGCCAGACGCAGGAATCTCTGGCACTTCTTTAGGGCGTGGACTCCTCTGCATACGCGGCATCTGAAGGAGTTTACCCCTTTGGGTTTCGCTGGTGTGTGTGCCTTTGGTGGTGCCATCTTACTAATCTGGAAAGGAGAAGGTGGATATATGGATTAGTATTTGGAGAACATATATCCACTGATGGACAACACAAGGTTAGGAGGGTGTCTGGACTGTGTCCTCTACGGGAAGGAGGACTACTTTTACGGTGGGCCTTTTGATGACGCCACGGGTGGTGAGGATATCCACCACGCGGACAATGTCATCAGCGCCAGGGTAAACGGCTTGGATGCGGCCCAGACGCCATTCGTTGACTGGTAGGTTGTCTTCTTTGACAACCACCATATCGCCGACTTGGAGGTTTCGCGTTGGAAGTTGCCATTTGGAGCGTTTGTGCAACTCTTTGAGGTATTCCTCTTTCCAACGAAAACAAAACTGTTGATGCAGAGCCTTGAGTCGTTGCCATCGATTGATGATGGATACAGCGTCTTCTTGGATTTCAGGCTCTGCGATGGACATGAGCGGACCGCCGATTAGAAAATGGCCGGGAGTTAAGGCTAAAAGATCGGTGGGGCTCTCAGACATTGGAGAGATTGGCCTGGAATTAAGGCACGCTTCGACCTTGCAAAGGAGTGTGGATAGTTCTTCGAACGTATATTTTAGTGAGGTAGTGGACTTGTAGAAGAGCGTTTTAAAGCTCTTTACTCCAGCTTCCCATAAGCCACCCATGTGCGGCGCGCTGGGAGGATTGAAGTGCCATGCGAGGTTTTGATGGCTGTATTTGGTGGATATATCAGCCTTCACTGCCTTCATAAACTCTGTTGACAGGACTTTGGAGGCTCCGACGAACGTCTTTCCGTTGTCGGAGTATACATTGTGGGGGCAGCCGCGTCTCGCGACGAAACGTGCGAAGGCTGCGAGAAACTTCTCGGTTGTTAGATCCGAGGTTGCTTCTAAATGTATGGCCTTTGTGCTGAAACACACGAAGACACATACATAGCCCTTGGTTATGAGGCAGGCTCGACCAGTGAAATTTTTTATATCAAAAGGACCCGCGAAGTCGAGTCCCGTGTGAGTAAAAGGTCGAGAAAAGGAGACTCTCGCAGAGGGCAAAGTACCCATGAGTTGAGTTTGCAATTTTTTGCGTTGGAGAATGCAAACTCGACAGGAATTGATAGTGGCTTTCACTAAAGTTCGGAGTTTCGGAATCCAGTAGCGTGATCTTATTAGGCGCATCATTAATTGATTTCCACCATGGAGGGAGATACGATGTGTAAACCGGACGAGGAGATGTGAGAAGGTACATGAGTACGGAAGGATGATCGGGTGCCGTTCATCATAGCTTAAAGAAGCGGATGTTCTCACACGACCGCATGATCTCATAACTCCGCTGGCGTCAATAAATGGATTCAAATTAATGATGTCACTACTCTTTGCAATCTGTTCTTTGTTCAACAGACAGTTGTACTCTTTCTGGAATTGAGTACGTTGGGTGTTCCGAATGAGCAAATCTTGGACTTTGGAGAGTTCAGAGCTGCTGGCATCTGGAGAGAGCACAAGATCAGGCTTGCGACACCTTTGTATAAAACGGTATACGTAAGTCATCACCCGCAGTGCTCTGTCGAGCTCGGAAAATCTCTCCAAGATGCAGTCGGATGAAGGAGGCAACTTAGTTAAGTTGCATTTAACAGGACGAAGCTCTTCGTCTGTTTCATGAGTGATATTGATCGCAACAGGCCATTCTTCTGCTGGAAGGATCAGCCAATCGGGTCCATGCCACCAGAGACTGTTGCCAATGAGGTCCTCTGACGAGACACCTCTACTGGCCAGATCGGCAGAGTTGTGCTCAGATCTGACGTGGGACCATTTGCCTGAACTCGTGAGCTGAGTTATCTTAGCTACTCTGTTAGCCACGAATGTCGTCCATTGACATGGAAGCTTATTAAGCCAGGCTAGCACAATGGTGGAATCAGTCCAATAGTACTCTTCGTAGCTATTGACTGGAAGCTGAGGGAGGAGTGTTGCTGATAACTCGGCGAGCAGTAATGCGCCGCAGAGTTCTAATCGAGGCAAGGAGATGGTCTTTACAGGAGCTACTCTGGTCTTGGCAACAAGGAGATGGCTGGAAACTTTGTGTTGGATCTCAACACGGATGTAAATAGCTGCTCCGTAGGCGCGCTGAGATGCGTCGCAGAAACCATGGATTTGGAGCTTAGCTAAGGGTGTATATTGGACCCATCTTGGGATCCGAATCCTATGGAGGGATGAGTAGCTGGATAGGAAATCCTGCCAGCGTTGCTTCAGATCTTGTGGCAACGCTTCATCCCATCCAAGATTTTGCAGCCATATCTCCTGCATGAAAATTTTGGCACGGACCACGAATGGTGCCAGCCAGCCTGCTGGATCAAATAATTTGGCGATGTGAGATAGAACTTCTCGTTTAGTGTAAGACTGTCTCACATCTTCTTCGGAGGGTGCAAAGAGAAACTCATCCGTATGCGCTTGCCAGCGTATACCTAGAGTCTTTGCTAAGCTCGCTTCCTCTAGTTCGAGGAAATCGGCGTTAAGTAGATGGTCCTTTTGGATATTAGCTAGCACATCTTTGTGGTTGGAGGTCCACTTTCTTAAGGGAAAACCAGCCGTCTCAAGAGCTTTGCATAACTCTTGTATGGACGCAGTGGCGTGCTTTATGGAATGCGCGCCAGCAAGGACATCGTCTACGTACATGTAGTTGGATATGATGTCGCTGGCGAGAGGAAGATGTGTGCTAACATCCTGGGAAAGCTGTTGAAGAACCCGAATGGCCAAGAATGGAGCACAGTTAACTCCGAAAGTGACTGTGTTGAGTTCGTAGTCACAAATTTCGCCACTTGGGTTCCTGAAGAGGATACGTTGAAATGGCGTGTGACTCGTGTGAACGAGTATCTGCCGGTACATCTTTGTGATGTCGGCATTAAAAACAAATCGGAAAAAACGCCATTTCAAGATCTGCATAGTCAGATCGGATTGGAGAACGGGTCCTGAATGTAGGATATCGTTCAAGCTTTTCCCATTGGAGGACGGACTGGAGGCGTTGAAGACAACGCGAACTTTTGTTGTGGTGCTCTCAGGTTTGAAGACAGCATGATGAGGGAGATAAAAATTGTTGCAGTCGTTACTCGGGGAGACCGGCCTCATATGGCCTAAGTCTAAATATTCCTGAATAATGGAGTCGTACTGCTCTTTTAAAGGAAAGTTTCTCTTTAAACGACATTCGTTTCTGAGAAACTGAGCGAGTGCGATGGACCTTGAATGTCCTAAGTCGAAGGTTTCAGGATTCTTGAATGGGAGAGTAACGACATATCTGCCCTCCTTAGTTCTTGATGTGGTGCGGAGAAAGTTGTTTTCACACGCTGAATCGGAATCTTTTACCAGCTTGGCTGGTAGATCTTCCACAACCCAAAACTTTGTGAGAAGATCATCAAGCCTTTGCTCTTTGCTGATCTTAATCCTTGTGGTAAAGGATGACACGGTCGAAAAATTTGACTGGGCTACTGGTCCAGTGAGGACCCAGCCGAATATGGTCTCTTGACCGAGCAGGGTTCCACAAATTTTGGATACAGAGCCACTCTTCATAATAGATGGAAGGATATCGGCTCCTAAGAGCACGTCTATCTGAGAGCTCTGGTGGAAGTGCGGATCAGCGAGTTGGAGGTTTGGCAGGTCCTTCAGAAGATCCTTGGACATTGAGTAGGATGGAAGGTTACCTGCCAATTGAGGAAGAACAAAGGCTGCAGTTTCCAGCTGTAACCTGGGAGTGATCGGAGAGCCAATCTGGAAGTGGCATAACTTCTGAGGATTGGCTGAGACAGCTTGATTTAAGCCAGCTACTTGAACTTGCACGGCTTGGTAGGAGGGCTTTATGATGTTGAACATCCGTTCGGAGATGAACGTAGCCTCTGATCCTGGATCGATCAGTGCACGTGCCTTATAAGTCATGCCCAAATGGCAAACGTTTATAAGAGCCGTGCCGAGAAGAACACCTTGTGTGTTCGCCGTGAAATAATTCTGAATATTAGTCGTCGGAGGAGTGGACTGTATAATAGAATTCTGGGGAGTTGCTGCAGAAGTTGTCGAAGAGGGCGCAGGAGGAGGGGGGCCACGATGCAGTAGTGTATTGTGGCGACCCTTGCACGTATAACAATTGTGTTGACTCGTGCAGTCTTTAAGGATATGCCCTCTTGCGAAACAATTTAGACACAACTTTTGCTGTTTGATGAACTTGGACCTTTCATCAACAGCCATTTGGAGAAAGCGGGGACACAGACGTATAGGATGATTCTCCTTTGAACAGAGGTTGCAGGTTTGTGGTTTGCCTACAACCTTTGTTTCAAAGGAGTTGACCTTCCTCGTAGGGGGCTCTTTTCGAGCAGGTTTGGAAGTAGCCTGTGAGCTTGTGCTAGGTTGCACATCTTCTATCGCTTCTAGTGTGCGATAGCGTTCTGACAGATAATCGGACATTTCTTGCCATGACGGAATTTCAGCCTTGTTCTGTACTGACTGTTCCCAAAGTGACAGTGTCAGCCTTGGCAGCTTAGACGAACAGAGGAAGACTAGAAGGCAATCCCAATTCTCTGTGCTGATTTTGGAATGTTCTAGAGCCGTTAAGCAACTTTGTATTGTGCTTTGGAGAACTTGGATGGCGGCTCCAGATTCATGAGAGACTGACGGAAGGTTGAAGAGGGTTTTGAGTTGGCTGTTGACTAACAGCCTCTTATTCTCAAATCTATCCGTCAAGTTCTTCCAAGCAGAAGAGAAACCCTCATTCGTAAGAGGGGATTTGGAAACGATTGCCTTCGCTTCGCCACTGGTCTTTGAATTAAGATGGAATAATTTCTCGATCTCGCTTAAACCGGGATCGGAAATGTAGACCGCTGTGAAGAGGTCTCGGAAAGTGGGCCATTTCAGGTAGTCTCCGCTGAAAATTTCAGCATCGAAGGGTGGAGACCTGTAGCTTCGTGGCTGGAAGGCTACTTGTGCTGCTACAGGTGTTGGAGTGGGAGCTGTTGCGGTCTCTATACTCTCATTTAACTGAGAGGCAAGTTCCTCGTATATAGAGTAGCAGTGGTCATACCGGGTTTGCATGGCGATCTTATCCTCAACATTTGTCTCCGTTTGAGACAATGAATTGGAACAGAGTTCATATTTGAGCTCTACGGCAGTCCATATGGACCGAAGCTGCTCAAGACGCACTCTGTGAGTGTGAAGTGAGGCTGTAGGAGAATTTTGAATCCTAGCTTCAAACTGCGTGAGCTTATCGGACGAGTTGATGAACTCTTGAAGTGCCATTTTTAGCGCCTGGGAGATCTGATGACCAACTGAACGAGTGACTGGAGGAGCGCGCACCGAAATTGTTGGTACCTGAGCAACTTTGGATTTGGCCGGAGTTGGAACTTTCCGCAGAGTGGCGGGAGAAGGAGCTCTACCAAGAAGGGAACTTGGGAGAGAGCCTGAACGTCTATGCTGAGTCGTTTGTACTACAAGGTGTTTCTTTGAGTCTTTACCACTATCAATTGGCATACCAAGCTTTCAAAAAAGCTAGAAAGAATGCAATTGATGCTGAGGATAGTCGAGGATTATCTTATTATTATAAAATAATAAAATAATAAATAACAAAAATAATATGTTAATCGATCGGAAAGTTATCGAAAAATATTGAGCACGGAATATGTTGTTTAATTCAAGGCAGCACTGTCTCGTAGAAAAGTGGAGGACGTTGCAAAAAAAATATATAAATATTAAACTTTATAAGCTACCGATATATTTTTATTGAGTAAAAATAATTATCGAAGTATTTTATACTCAGCGTGGAAATTTTGAGCAAATTGACGCAATTTAATTTATGTATATAGAAAATAACAAATAAATTAAATTGTGAAAATAACTATAAAGAGTTATTTATAATTTGAAATATATTTGCTCAAATGGAGGAAAAATAATCGATACCTTTGCAACGTTGCAGCGCTTTGTGAATATAACAACACAGTGCACAAAAAAACGACAAATTGAAAAAAAAAAACAGTGACTGAGAAAAATCACAGTTGCCCACTAAGTGATTATTTTTAAAAAATAATCGAGCTTGTTCAGCCCTGGAACGATAACACTTAAAGAAGGAAAAAAGTGGTGGTCGGTCGATTGTGATCGAACTGCGATCACTAAGCCGGCAAAAGGTAAACAAACGAAATTAAATAATAAAAAACGAAAAATATCTTGCTGTGAATAGTATTAGTTAGTTGATAAGAATAAATAAAACGATAGCTATAAATTTATGTATATGTGTGTCTTGTGCCGGTGCAGCCGAAATATTGCTGCCCGTAAATGTGTACATATGTATGTATGTATGTTGGTAGATGTATTTTATGTATTTTTATGTATTTTGTAAAACGTTTATTATTAAATGAATAAATTTTATCTTTTTTTTTTTAAAAAATGGAAAAATAAGTGTTATGTTTCTTTTAATATAATTTGGAGGTACAATTGCCGCTTAGGGTTCGGATTTTGGCAATATACTTGGGCAAATATTGTAATATAAGTTTTATGCTGACATATGTATGTAATAAAATTGTACATACATATGTATATTTGCATAAAACTTTAGGGAAAGTATGTATGTACGTGTGATGGAAGTTTTACATGCACTTTTTAGGATTTGGTACATACATAAAATAATATGTGGCGGAGGTAAAAAAAATGATTTTTAATGGAAGGAAAACTGTGTGCAATTGAAAAATGGACATGCATACATATGTACTTATATGTACATATGTAGATCTTTTCCAATGGATCCAATATGGCGATCGTCTGTATGTATGTACTTGCAAGTGCACATATGCACATACAGAGGTTCGCCAAAGTTTGGTAAGAAATTAATTTTTTCTAATAGGAGCAGTTGCACACAGCACCTCCGCCTCAGACAAGTAAGAAAAAATCATGTACTTATCTGAACTGAGTCCCTGAAGATGCTTAAGCCGTGGCTGAGGTTCGAGCGGAGCGAGGGGATGTAAAATCCAGCGACGTGAGTCCGAAGTGAGAATTAAAAATGATGAGAATCCGGCTCGAAGGACCAATGAATGTGGTGGCGGCAAAGGCTTCTTCTGGAATCGGGGGTGTTTTTGGCTGAAATAAAAACTTGAACCGACGCGGAAAACTATTTGAAAAAAAGAGGCAATTCGGGGCGCGTCTGTTCAATTCACTTGTATTTCTTCATCTGGTTTCATGTAAATTTACACTGTAATCTTAAGTCTAACTTAGCATTACTTCGGATAAAAGAGCGCGAGAGCTTTTGGTGACTCTCGCACTGTTTACGCCGCAACGCTGCCTACTTTTAGGCGGGTACGTTTCGACGTAAACACCCCTAATAATGGAAGGAGGAATTGTATGTTTTAAAAAAACCTGCCAAAAGCAGATTACTTCTGCTCAGGCAAGTATTTGTTGTTGGATCTTCAACAACGTAGCTCATGCAAAATTTGCGGGCTTCAGTGGCCCAACGGCCGATGCTGTAGCCAAGCGAAACGGGCTGCACTATTGTTGTGATGCGTGTCGTGAGGTTGAGAACGATTTTGTATCATTCATGCGCCAAACTAGGACGGGATTTAGGGAACTGTTTGGAAGTTTTCGCAAACTTGCCGATCAGTTCTCCGCGCTGGACACTTCATTAAATAGCCTTAAGCTACTAAATGAGTCTCCCAAGCGCAAAAAATCAGCTCAAAAGGAGCAGCCGTCAACTAGTGCCTGTCAGCCTCAGAACGTTGACCAACTCAGCACACCAGTGACGTTGCCGCTGCTATCATTTACTACACCTGTAGTTACGAGATCAGCAGCACAGAAAAATGTCTCTGTTGAGCCCGTGGAGCTTATTTCCCCTTTGCCCAATTCTTCATCTGCGGTTTCTATTCCTATGAAACCGCAAATACTAATTACCCAACCAATAGTCCCTCAGGCAAGCTCGCCTTTGGGATTATCAGCACAACCTGCTCCCACTGGTCCTATATCTGTGGGACCTAAGCCTATCGAGGGAATTCCACCGAAGAGGCACATATTTGTCTCGAGGCTAGCCCCTGATCTCACATCTTCAGATGTAATGGCTTATATCCAAGCCAAATCTCAAGCCCAAGATTTAAATGTGGAACAATTTAAGTTTTCATATGAAAGGGATATATCATCCTTTAAAATTAGTGTCTCTAACGATTTATTTAACCAAATATGCTCAGCTAACTTCTGGCCCGATCATATTGTGGTTAAAGAATTCGAAGCAAAGAAAAAAAGAATCGTCAACCGATTAGACTACCTTTGCCAAACCAAGCCACCACTTCCAAAAATGCAACTTCAAAAAACTAATAAAATTTTTAACATTAACCTACCAAAACGTAAGGGGCCTGCGTAGCAAGCTACCTACGTTATTCTTAAATAGCCTTTCGTTTGAATCCCATGTGCTTGTGTTCACTGAGACTTGGTTAAAACCTGAGATTTTATGCTCTGAAATTTTTCCAAGCAAGTTCACAACTTATAGGTTTGATCATCATGATCGGCGGGGCGGCGGTGTTCTTATTGCGGTAAATTCTGATATCGCGTCAGAACATGTACACCCGGAGATTCAATATGATATTGAATTCATTTGTGTAAAATTACACCTTCCCGGCTTCCAGGTTTTTATAACCTGCTCGTACATCCCACCTTCGTCGGATATTCTTATCCACACTCAACATTTGCTTGCAATAAAGTATGTCTTCAATTTGTTATCTAACAAAGACCACCTCATAGTCCTTGGCGACTTTAACATACCTGAGTGTAGTTGGACACCAAGTGATGAGGCAAATTTCCTGATGCCCTCACAACAACACGATCTTATTGACGGCCTGCATGACATTTCTCTGCTGCAGGTCAACCACCTACAAAATTCTCTAAATAGAACACTCGACTTATGCTTTGTCTCCGATCAGAGTATGGTAACTCTGACTAGAGTCCACCCACTTACCCAACCAGAAGATCCCTATCATCCAACGTTCGAGGTTGTTTTTGAAACTGGTTTGAACGTATTGGATAAAAAAGTTACGTCATGTAAGAGAGCGCGTTGTTTTCGTAAAGCCGATTTTGATAAAATTAATTATTTAATTTCAAATTATGACTGGTCTAATTTTTACAAATGTAACAATATGGATATGGCTCTTAATTTATTTTATAAAACATTAAATAACTTTTTTGACATTTGTGTGCCTTTTTCTTATCCGAGGCATTCGAGTAAACCCCCATGGTTTACTAAAGAACTATCCAGTCTTAAAAATCTAAAGTGTAGACTCTTTAAAAAATATACTAGATGTTATTTCTCGTCTATTTTTTCAAGATATCTTATTGTTCGGTCAAATTTTGTTGCTCTCAACGCTACATGCTACAAAAATTATTTGACTCGTTGCGGGATTCAGTTCCGGCAGAATCCCAGACGGTTCTATAGTTTTGTTAACATGAAGCGTAAGTCATCTGCCTATCCATC
Organism: Zaprionus kolodkinae; assembly: GCA_018901885.1. Taxonomy (NCBI): domain Eukaryota; kingdom Metazoa; phylum Arthropoda; class Insecta; order Diptera; family Drosophilidae; genus Zaprionus; species Zaprionus kolodkinae. The sequence goes on along the minus strand of JAEIFM010000311.1, from coordinate 50,687 downwards.
TAAGCTATCGTTTGAAGGTGCAAATGCAAATACTGACCAGGACATGGCTGATCTGTTTGCTAAGTTCTTTCAAACGACCTATTCAATTTCAACACGCGATGTAAATTCTTATCCTTTCACCATTCCCAGTTCAACTGGCATTTTCGCCCCACAATTAAACGAACGTTCGATTTTCAGGGATTTATGTTTGATAAAACCAGTTTTCTCACCTGGTCCTGACGGAATTCCTAGTTGCGTACTTCGATACTGTTCCGATCCTCTATCTAAGCTATTGCTCAAACTTTTCTCGCTGTCCCTGAAAACTTCCACCTTTCCTTCCATATGGAAGGAATCTTTCATTTTACCGCTTCACAAGAAGGGCAGCAAGTCTGATGCTTTAAACTATAGAGGTATCTCAAAATTGTCGGCTATTCCCAAACTCTTCGAGAATGTCATAACTCCTCACTTGCAGCATTTCTGTAGATCCGTCATTTCTCCTTGTCAGCACGGATTTTTAAAACGTCGTTCCTCCTCGACAAATTTACTTGAGCTTACATCCTTTATAATGAAGGGCTTTCAGAAAAACTTTCAAACTGACGTCATTTATACTGATTTCAGTAAAGCATTTGACTCAGTAAATCACTCCCTTCTTGCACATAAACTAAACATTATTGGTTTCTCACCAAATCTTTTAAGCTGGCTTATAAGTTATTTGGCCAACAGAACACAAAGAGTCTTCTTTAAAAATGCTCTTTCTGACCCTATTCAAGTTACTTCTGGTGTTCCTCAGGGAAGCCATTTAGGTCCCCTTCTTTTTACGCTTTTCATCAATGACCTTCCTTCGGCCATACATAATTCGCGTACTCTTATGTATGCAGATGATGTAAAGCTTTGTTTTCAATTTAAAGACGCCTCCTGTCATTCATCCCTTCAAGCCGACCTCAATAGTTTTAATAGTTGGTGTGGTGCAAACCTATTAAATCTGAACAGCTCAATATGCAAGTTGATGACATTCACTCGTGCCAGTCCTAAGTACGAAACTTACACTTTATGTGGTTGTCCTCTGGAAAGAATTACCTCTGTGGACGACCTTGGAGTACGCCTGGACGCTAAACTCAAGTTCTCTGAGCACATTTCTTCCATAGTCAATAAGGCTATGAGTGTACTCGGATTTATTAAGAGGTGGGCTAAGGAATTTAACGATCCTTACATAACTAAGACCCTTTATACCTCACTTGTGCGTCCTATTCTCGAGTATGGATCATGTGTTTGGTGTCCTCAGTTTTCAACCTACAAGGACCGCATTGAATCCGTTCAAAAGAACTTTTTAATTTTCGCATTGCGTGGACTTAATTGGGATTCAAACTTAAGACTACCTTCCTATACTAACAGACTTCTTCTACTAAATCTACCTTCCTTAGCCAATCGGCGTACTATGCTTGGTGTGATTTTTATCAATAACCTTATTAAAGATGACATTGATAGTGATGACTTGGTTAGCCGGTTACACTTCTCTGTCCCTTGCCGACTAACAAGAAATTATATTCCACTAACTCTTCCTAGTTGTAGGTCGAACTATGCCTTGCACGAACCGTTCAGGGTATTATGTTCGGACTACAACAAATACTACTTTATTATATCTAACAGCCAATCGACTAATAATCTTAAAATTTCACTACTTTCCCACCTGGCTAGAAGCTAGAAGTTAACGATCTCGCGACCTTCCTATTCGTTAACTGCGCTCCTCGGGCGTTACGAGTGCTTTAAAACATTAACACTCTTCTTTTGATCTGATTGGGTTTTCTGGGTTTCCCCAATCCTTTGCAACAAATGTTGGATCAACTAAAATTATCTTTTTACTCCCAGATTAAATTAAATTAAATAAATTAAATAAATAATTTAATGATTAATTAATAATAACAAATTTTAAAAAAAAAAACAAAAAAATATATATATTTTTTAATATAATACTTACCTTCAACTTAAATTATACTTATATTTATACCCTTGCAGAGGGTATATTAATTTTAGCCAGAAGTTTGCAACGCACCTTAGGAGACATCTCCGACCCTATAAAGTATATATATTCTGAATCAGCATCACCAGAGGAGTCGAAAAATGGATGTCCGTCTGTCTGTCCGTCCGTCCGTCCGTCCGTCCGTCTGTTGCAACGCAAACTAGTCTCTCAGTTTTTGAGCTATCTTCATGAAACTTGGCACACAAGCTTCTTATTGCTGTAGGCTGTAAATAAGTCGGAACGAGCCAGATCGGACCGATATATCGTATAGCTGTCATAGAAGCTATCGGCCGATTTTTGTTGTTTTTCAAGATATTGCAACAAGATTTGGCAAATCTTATTCTTATTACGTTCTTAATGTGCTGTCAAAATTGTATCAAAATCGGACCACTATAACATATAGCTGCCATAGGAACAATCGGCTGAAATCAGAGTTTTTGTATGCAAACCTGTTTTGTTTTTTGGAAATACCGCACATTATCAATACCTTTTAATGTTATACAGTAACCCGCCCTTTGTTTTTCCATATAAATATCTCAGAGGTTTATATTCTATAGCTGTTATAGGAACAATCAGTCAGTCCGTCTGTCTGTTGCAACGCAAATTAGTCCCCCAGTTATTGAGCTATCATCATGAAACTTTGCTCACAAGCTTCTTATTTCTGCCCTCTTTAAATAAGTCGGAACGGGCCAGATCGGACTGATATATCGTATAGCTGTTATGGAGCCTATCGGCCGATTTTCGTTATATTTCAAGATATAGCTATCAGGCTTACCACATCCAAATCGAACTTTTGTAACTTATAACGATCAACGATCGGCCTAATGAAGGTTCTTGTTGCAATTTTATGGAAATCTGAGTACTATTACATGTAGCTGTTAAACAAAAAATCATATAGCTGTTATTCTAATGCATTTTTGAAAGAGAACTTTCCAAATTTAGATTTTATGACCAACAGATCCTTTACAACACAAAGACATTCGACCAAATGCTGTTTCTAAGAATTGTATACTGATATATGAAAAACAAAATATATCGGAAAACATAACATTCTTATATGAAACAGTTACAGTTGATAATGTAAGAAATATATACCAGTCCATAACATTTAAATACTTGCATACAATAGTCATAGTTGTTTATAGGAATCCAGCTTTTCCTATTACAAGGTTTCGAAATAAAATCAGAAATGATGTTGAAAGGCTAACGTCAGCTGAAAATAATACAAAATTGGGAGATTTTAACATTTGCCGATCAACAACCACTGATCAGCTCGAGTCTACTTTAAATAATAACAACAAAATGTGCCAACAACAAAACATTTAACTCAAATTGATTGGATATTTTGTGATAACACAGTAAGCGGTGCTGCCGCAATCACTTATCAAACTCCATATAGTCACCATGACGGCGTGTTCCTTAGCTATAATCACTAATTTAATAATTTATTTTTAAATATTTAGTTAATTAATTTATTTTATTATTGTAAAAAAAGAATATATGTGCAATGTTGTTTAATGTATTGTAAATATTCCTCCTCGAGGATTGCGACCTTGCCGTGGTGAGGAGGCTGAGTATTCGAAATTATAAGAGGTTCATATAATCGATGTACTGTTATAATTCTTCAATAAATACCACAGAAACCAGCAGCAATCCAAAGATATTTTATATTTTGTATAACTGCAAGGGTATGAAACCTTCGGCAAGCCGAAGGTAGCCTTGCTTTCTTGTTATATTTTAGTCTTTGAGTCGACTGCTCTTAGTTGACGTTAAATAAATAAATAAATAAATAACAGCTATAGAATATTAACGTCTGAGATATTTAAATGGAAAAACTAAGGACGGGTTACTGTATAACATTAAAAAGTATTGATAAAGTGCGGTATTTCCAAAAACAAAACAGGTTTGCTGATTTCAGCCGATTGTTTCTATGGCAGCTATATGTTATAGTGGTCCGATTTTGATACAATTTTGACAGCACAATAAGAACGTAATAAGAAGAAGATTTGCCAAATCTTGTTGCAATATCTTGAAAAACAACAAAAATCGGCCGATAGCTTCTATGACAGCTATACGATATATCGGTCCGATCTGGCTCGTTCTGACTTATTTACAGCCTACAGCAATAAGAAGCTTGTGTGCCAAGTTTCATGAAGATAGCTCAAAAACTGAGAGACTAGTTTGCGTTGCAACAGACGGACGGACGGACGGACGGACGGACGGACGGACGGACGGACGGACGGACGGACGGACGGACGGACGGACGGACGGACGGACAGACGGACATCCATTTTTCGACTCCTCTGGTGATGCTGATTCAGAATATATATACGTTATAGGGTCGGAGATGTCTCCTAAGGTGCGTTGCAAACTTCTGGCTAAAATTAATATACCCTCTGCAAGGGTATAAAAATTCAAAAAATTAAAAAAAAATTTCAAAAATTTAAAAAAAAATTTCAAAAATTTTGAAAAAATTTTAAAAAATTTCAAAAATTTTGAAAAAAATTTCAAAAATTTTGAAAAAAAAATTTCAAAAAAAAATTTGAAAAAAATTTTAAAAAATTTGAAAAAAATTTTAAAAAAATTTGAAAAAAAAAAAATTTTGAAAAAAAAATTTTAAAAAAATTCAAAAATTTTGAAAAAAAAAAATTCAAAAATTTTGAAAAAAAATTTCAAAAATTTTGAAAAAAATTTCAAAAATTTTGAAAAAAAAAAATTCCAAAAATTTCAAAAATTTTGAAAAAAAAAACTTCAAAAATTTTGAAAAAAATTTCAAAAATTTTGAAAAAAAACTTCAAAAATTTTGAAAAAAATATCAAAAATTTTGAAAAAAATATTCAAAAATTTTGAAAAAAATTTCAAAAATTTCAAAAAAATTTCAAAAATTTTGAAAAAAACTTCAAAAATTTTGAAAAAAATTTCAAAAATTTTGAAAAAAATTTCAAAAATTTTAAAAAAAATTTCAAAAATTTTAAAAAAAAATTCTTTCAAAAATTTGAAAAAATTTCAAAAAATTTGAAAAAAATTTCAAAAATTTTGAAAAAAAATTTCAAAAATTTTGAAAAAAAATTTCAAAAAATTTGAAAAAAAATTTCAAAAATTTTGAAAAAAAAAAATTTCAAAAATTTTGAAAAAAATTTCAAAAATTTTGAAAAAATTTCAAAAATTTTGAAAAAAATTTCAAAAATTTTGAAAAAAATTCAAAAATTAAAAAAAAAAATTTTAAAAAAAACAAAAATTTTGAAAAAAAATTTCAAAAATTTTGAAAAAAATTTCAAAAATTTTGAAAAAAATTTCAAAAATTTGAAAAAAAAATTTCAAAAAAAAAAAAAAAATTTCAAAAAATTTTGAAAAATTTTGAAAAAAATTTCAAAAATTTTGAAAAAAATTTCAAAAATTTTGAAAAAAATTTCAAAAAATTTTGAAAAAAATTTTAAAAATTTTGAAAAAAAAATTCAAAAATTTTGAAAAAAAATTTCAAAAATTTTGAAAAAAATTTCAAAAAATTTTGAAAAAAATTTCAAAAATTTTGAAAAAATTTCAAAAATTTTAAAAAAAATTTCAAAAATTTTGAAAAAAATTTCAAAAATTTTGAAAAAAAATTTCAAAAATTTGAAAAAAATTTCAAAAATTTTGAAAAAAAACTTCAAAAATTTTGAAAAAAAATTTCAAAAATTTTGAAAAAAAAATTCAAAAATTTTGAAAAAAATTTCAAAAATTTTGAAAAAAAATTTCAAAAAATTTGAAAAAAATTTCAAAAATTTTGAAAAAAAAAACTTCAAAAATTTTGAAAAAAATTTCAAAAATTTTGAAAAAAATTTCAAAAATTTTGAAAAAAAAATTTCAAAAAATTTGAAAAAAATTTCAAAAATTTTGAAAAAAATTTTAAAAATTTTGAAAAAAAATTCAAAAAAATAAAAAAAAATTTCAAAAATTTTGAAAAAAAATTTCAAAAATTTTGAAAAAAAATTCAAAAAATTTTGAAAAAAAAATTTCAAAAATTTTGAAAAAAAATTTCAAAAAAAATTTCAAAAAAAAAAAATTTCAAAAATTTTGAAAAAAAATTTCAAAAAATTTGAAAAAAATTTCAAAAATTTTGAAAAAAAATTTCAAAAATTTTGAAAAAAAATTTCAAAAAATTTGAAAAAAATTTCAAAAATTTTGAAAAAATTTCAAAAAATTTGAAAAAAAAAATTTCAAAAAATTTGAAAAAAAAAAAAATTTCAAAAATTTTGAAAAAAAAATTTCAAAAAAATTTGAAAAAAATTTAAAATTTTGAAAAAAATTTCAAAAATTTTGAAAAAATTCAAAATTTTGAAAAAAAATTTCAAAAAATTTTGAAAAAAATTTCAAAAAATTTGAAAAAAATTTCAAAAATTTTGAAAAAAAATTTCAAAAAAATTTTGAAAAAAAATTTCAAAAATTTTGAAAAAAAAAATTTCAAAAAATTTTGAAAAAAAATTTCAAAAATTTTGAAAAAAAATTTCAAAAAATTTTGAAAAAATTTCAAAAAAATTGAAAAAAATTTCAAAAATTTTGAAAAAAATTTTAAAAATTTTGAAAAAAAAAATTTCAAAAATTTAAAAAAAAATTTCAAAAATTTTGAAAAAAAAAATTTTCAAAAAATTTGAAAAAAAAATTTCAAAAATTTTGAAAAAAAAATTCAAAAATTTTGAAAAAAATTTCAAAAATTTTCAAAAAAATTTCAAAAATTTTGAAAAAAATTTCAAAAATTTTGAAAAAAAATTTCAAAAAATTTTGAAAAAAATTTCAAAAAATTTGAAAAAAATTTCAAAAAATTTGAAAAAAAATTTCAAAAATTTTGAAAAAAATTTCAAAAAATTTTGAAAAAAAAATTTCAAAAAATTTGAAAAAAAATTTCAAAAATTTTGAAAAAAATTTCAAAAAAATTTCAAAAATTTTGAAAAAATTTTCAAAAATTTTGAAAAAAAATTTCAAAAATTTTGAAAAAAAAAATTTCAAAAAAAACTGAAAAAAATTTCAAAAATTTTGAAAAAAACTTCAAAAATTTTGAAAAAAATTTCAAAAATTTTGAAAAAAATTTCAAAAATTTTGAAAAAAATTTCAAAAATTTTGAAAAAAATTTCAAAAAAAAAAAAAAATTTTCAAAATTTTGAAAAAAATTTTGAAAAAATTTCAAAAATTTTGAAAAAAAATTTCAAAAATTTTGAAAAAATTTCAAAAAATTTGAAAAAAATTTCAAAAATTTTGAAAAAAATTTCAAAAATTTTGAAAAAAAATTTCAAAAATTTTGAAAAAATTTCAAAAAATTTTGAAAAAAATTTCAAAAAATTTTGAAAAAAATTTCAAAAATTTTGAAAAAAATTTCAAAAATTTTGAAAAAAAATTTCAAAAATTAAAAAAAATTTCAAAAATTTTGAAAAAAATTTCAAAAATTTTGAAAAAAATTTCAAAAATTTTGAAAAAAAATTTCAAAAATTTTGAAAAAAAATTTCAAAAATTTTGAAAAAAATTTCAAAAATTTTGAAAAAAAATTTCAAAAATTTTGAAAAAAATTTCAAAAAATTTTGAAAAAAAATTTCAAAAATTTTGAAAAAAAATTTCAAAAATTTTGAAAAAATTTCAAAAAAAAAAAATTTCAAAAAATTTGAAAAAAATAAAATTTTGAAAAAATTTCAAAAATTTTGAAAAAAAAATTTCAAAAATTTTGAAAAAAAAAAATTTGAAAAAAAAAATTTTTTGAAAAAAATTTCAAAAATTTTGAAAAAAAAATTTCAAAAATTTTGAAAAAAAATTTCAAAAAAAAAAATTTCAAAAATTTTGAAAAAAATTTCAAAAATTTTGAAAAAAAATTTCAAAAATTTTGAAAAAAATTTCAAAAAAATTTGAAAAAAATTTCAAAAATTTTGAAAAAAATTTCAAAAATTTTGAAAAAAAAAAATTTCAAAAATTTTGAAAAAAATTTCAAAAATTTGAAAAAAAATTTCAAAAATTTTGAAAAAAATTTCAAAAAATTTGAAAAAAAATTTCAAAAATTTTGAAAAAAATTTCAAAAAAATTTGAAAAAAAAATTTCAAAAATTTGAAAAAAAATTTCAAAAATTTTGAAAAAAAATTTCAAAAATTTTGAAAAAAAATTTCAAAAAATTTGAAAAAAATTTCAAAAAAAAAAAATTTCAAAAATTTTGAAAAAAAGTTTCAAAAATTTTGAAAAAAAAATTTCAAAAATTTTGAAAAAAATTTCAAAAATTTTGAAAAAAAAAATTTCAAAAAAAAAAAAAATTTCAAAAATTTTGAAAAAAATTTCAAAAATTTTGAAAAAAATTTCAAAAATTTTGAAAAAAATTTCAAAAATTTTGAAAAAATTTCGAAAAAATTTCAAAAAAATTTCAAAAATTTTGAAAAAAATTTCAAAAATTTGAAAAAAAAATTTAAAAAATTTCAAAAAAAATTTCAAAAATTTTGAAAAAAATTTCAAAAATTTTGAAAAAAATTTCAAAAATTTTGAAAAAAAATTTCAAAAATTTTGAAAAAAATTTCAAAAATTTTAAAAAAATTTCAAAAATTTGAAAAAAAAATTTCAAAAAATTTTGAAAAAAAAATTTCAAAAATTTTGAAAAAAATTTCAAAAATTTTGAAAAAAATTTCAAAAATTTTGAAAAAAAAAATTTCAAAAATTTTGAAAAAAAATTTCAAAAATTTTGAAAAAAAAAAATTTCAAAAATTTTGAAAAAAAATTTCAAAAATTTTAAAAATTAAAAATTTCAAAAATTTTGAAAAAAATTCAAAATTTTGAAAAAAAATTTCAAAAATTTTGAAAAAAAAAATTTCAAAAATTTTAAAAAAAATTTCAAAAATTTGAAAAAAATTTCAAAAAAAAAAAATTTCAAAAATTTTGAAAAAAATTTCAAAAATTTTGAAAAAAATTTCAAAAATTTTGAAAAAAATTTCAAAAATTTTGAAAAAAATTTCAAAAATTTTGAAAAAAAAATTTCAAAAAAAAATTTTGAAAAAAATTCAAAAATTTTGAAAAAAATTTCAAAAATTTTGAAAAAAAATTTCAAAAAAAAAATTTTCAAAAAATTTTGAAAAAAAAAAAATTTCAAAAAAATTTCAAAAATTTTGAAAAAAATTTCAAAAATTTGAAAAAAATTTCAAAAATTTTGAAAAAAATTTCAAAAATTTTGAAAAAAAATTTCAAAAATTTTGAAAAAAATTTCAAAAATTTTGAAAAAAATTTCAAAAATTTTGAAAAAAAAAAATTTCAAAAATTTTGAAAAAATTTGAAAAAATTTCAAAAATTTTGAAAAAAAATTTCAAAAAATTTTGAAAAAAAATTTCAAAAATTTTGAAAAAAAAATTTCAAAAATTTTGAAAAAAATTTCAAAAATTTTGAAAAAAAATTTCAAAAATTTTGAAAAAAATTTCAAAAATTTTGAAAAAAATTTCAAAAATTTTGAAAAAATTTCAAAAATTTTGAAAAAAATTTCAAAAATTTTGAAAAAAATTTCAAAAAATTTCAAAAAAATTTCAAAAAATTTTGAAAAAAAAATTCAAAAATTTTGAAAAAAATTTCAAAAATTTTGAAAAAATTTCAAAAATTTTGAAAAAAATTTCAAAAAATTTGAAAAAAATTTCAAAAATTTTGAAAAAAAAATTTCAAAATTCAAAAATTTTGAAAAAAATTTCAAAAATTTTGAAAAAAATTTCAAAAAATTTTGAAAAAAATTTCAAAAATTTTGAAAAAATTTTGAAAAAATTTCAAAATTTTGAAAAAAATTTCAAAAATTTTGAAAAAAATTTCAAAAATTTTGAAAAAAATTTCAAAAATTTTGAAAAAAAATTTCAAAAATTTTGAAAAAAATTTCAAAAATTTTGAAAAAAATTTCAAAAAATTTTGAAAAAAAAATTTCAAAAATTTTGAAAAAAATTTCAAAAATTTTGAAAAAAAATTCAAAAAATTTGAAAAAATTTCAAAAAATTTTAAAAAAATTTCAAAAAATTTGAAAAAAAATTTCAAAAAATTTGAAAAAAAATTTCAAAAATTTTGAAAAAAATTTCAAAAATTTTGAAAAAATTTCAAAAATTTTAAAAAAATTTCAAAAATTTTGAAAAAAAAATTTCAAAAAATTTTGAAAAAAATTTCAAAAATTTTGAAAAAAAATTTCAAAAATTTTGAAAAAAATTTCAAAAATTTTGAAAAAAATTTCAAAAATTTTGAAAAAAATTTCAAAAAATTTTGAAAAAAAATTTCAAAAATTTTGAAAAAAAAAATTTGAAAAAATTTCAAAAATTTTGAAAAAATTTCAAAAATTTTGAAAAAAAAAATTCAAAAATTTCAAAAATTTTGAAAAAATTTCAAAAATTTGAAAAAATTTTGAAAAAAAATTTCAAAAATTTTGAAAAAAATTTCAAAATTTGAAAAAAAAATTTCAAAAAAATTTCAAAAAAAAAATTTCAAAAATTTTGAAAAAAAAATTTAAAAATTTTGAAAAAATTTCAAAAATTTTAAAAAAAATTTCAAAAAATTTTGAAAAAAATTTCAAAAATTTTGAAAAAAATTTCAAAAATTTTGAAAAAAATTTCAAAAAATTTTCAAAAAAATTTCAAAAATTTTGAAAAAAATTTCAAAAATTTTGAAAAAAATTCAAAAATTTTGAAAAAAAAAAATTTCAAAAATTTTGAAAAAAATTTCAAAAATTTTGAAAAAAATTTCAAAAATTTTGAAAAAATTTCAAAAAATTTTGAAAAAAATTTCAAAAATTTTTGAAAAAAATTTCAAAAATTTGGAAAAAAAATCAAAAATTTTGAAAAATTTTCAAAAATTTTGAAAAAATTTCAAAATTTTGAAAAAATTTCAAAAATTTTGAAAAAATTTCAAAAAATTTTGAAAAAAATTTCAAAAATTTTGAAAAAAATTTCAAAAATTTTGAAAAAAAATTCAAAAATTTTGAAAAAATTTCAAAAATTTTGAAAAAAAATTTCAAAAATTTTGAAAAAAATTTCAAAAATTTTGAAAAAAAATTTCAAAAATTTTGAAAAAAATTTCAAAAATTTTGAAAAAAATTTCAAAAATTTTGAAAAAAATTTCAAAAAATTTGAAAAAAAATTTCAAAAATTTTGAAAAAAATTTCAAAAATTTTGAAAAAAATTTCAAAAATTTTGAAAAAAATTCAAAAATTTTGAAAAAAATTTCAAAAAATTTTGAAAAAAATTTCAAAAATTTTGAAAAAATTTCAAAAAATTTCAAAAATTTTGAAAAAAATTTCAAAAATTTTGAAAAAAATTTCAAAAATTTTGAAAAAAAATTTCAAAAATTTTGAAAAAAAAATTTTGAAAAAAAATTTCAAAAATTTTGAAAAAAATTTCAAAAAATTTTGAAAAAATTTATTCAAAAATTTTGAAAAAAATTTCAAAAATTTTGAAAAAAATTTCAAAAATTTGAAAAAATTTCAAAAATTTTGAAAAAAATTCAAAAATTTTGAAAAAAATTTCAAAAATTTTGAAAAAATTTCAAAATTTGAAAAAAATTTCAAAAATTTGAAAAAATTAAAAAATTTCAAAAAATTTCAAAATTTTGAAAAAAAAATTTCAAAAATTTTGAAAAAAAATTTCAAAAAATTTTTGAAAAAATTTCAAAAATTTTGAAAAAAAATTTTGAAAATTTCAAAAATTTTGAAAAAATTTCAAAAAATTTTGAAAAAAAATTTCAAAAATTTTGAAAAAAAAATTTCAAAAATTTTGAAAAAATTTCAAAAATTTTGAAAAAAATTTCAAAAAATTTGAAAAAAAATTTCAAAAATTTTGAAAAAAGTTTCAAAAATTTTGAAAAAAAATTTCAAAAATTTTGAAAAAAATTTCAAAAATTTTGAAAAAAATTTAAAAATTTTGAAAAAAATTTCAAAAATTTTGAAAAAAATTTCAAAAATTTTGAAAAAAAATTTCAAAAATTTGAAAAAAAATTTCAAAAATTTTGAAAAAAAATTTCAAAAAATTTTGAAAAAAAATTTCAAAAATTTTGAAAAAAAAATTTCAAAAATTTTGAAAAAATTTCAAAAATTTCAAAAAAGTTTCAAAAATTTTGAAAAAATATCAAAAATTTTTAAAAAAAATTTCAAAAAATATTTGAAAAAATTTCAAAAATTTTGAAAAAATTCAAAAAATTTCGAAAAAATTTCAAAAATTTTGAAAAAAAAATTTCAAAAATTTTGAAAAAAAATTTCAAAAATTTTGAAAAAAATTTCAAAAATTTTGAAAAAAAAATTTTGAAAAAATTTTGAAAAAAAATTTCAAAAAATTTTGAAAAAAAATTTCAAAAATTTTGAAAAAATTTCCAAAAAATTTTGAAAAAAAATTTCAAAAATTTTGAAAAAAAATTTCAAAAATTTTGAAAAAAATTTCAAAAATTTTGAAAAAAAATTTCAAAAATTTTGAAAAAATTTCAAAAATTTTGAAAAAAAATTTCAAAAATTTTGAAAAAATTTCAAAAAAATTTCAAAAAATTTCAAAAAATTTGAAAAAAATTTCAAAAATATTTGAAAAAAAAAATTTTAAAAATTTTGAAAAAAAATTTCAAAAATTTTGAAAAAATTTCAAAAAATTTGAAAAAATTTCAAAAATTTGAAAAACATTTCAAAAAAATTTGAAAAAAAATTTCAAAAATTTAAAAAAAAAAAAAAATTTCACAAATTTTGAAAATTTCAAAAAATTTGAAAAAAAAATTTCAAAAAAATTTTGAAAAAAAAATTTCAAAAATTTTGAACAAAATTTCAAAAAAAATTTCAAAATCTTTGAAAAAATTTCAAAAATTTTGAAAAAAAATTTCAAAAATTTGGAAAAAAATTTCCAAAATTTTAAAAAAATTTCAAAAAATTTGAAAAAAAAATTTCAAAAATTTTGAAAAAAATTCAAAAACTTTGAAAAAAAAAATGTTTGAAAAAAAGTGAAAAATTTTGAAAAAAATATCAAAAAATTTTGAGAAAAAATTTCAAAAATGTTGAAAAAAAAATTTGCAAAATTTTAAAAAAATTTCAAAAAATTTCAAAAAATTTGAAAAAATTTCAAAAAATTTGAAAAAAAAAATTTCATAAATTTTGAAAAAATTTCAAAAATTTTGAAAAAAAACTTCAAAAAATTTGAAAAAAAATTCAAAAATTTTGAAAAAAAATTTCAAAAAAATTTGAAAAAATTTCAAAAAAATTTGAAAAAAATTTAAAAATTTGAAAAAAAATTTCGAAAATTTTGAAAAAAAATTTCAAAAAAATTTGAAAAAAAATTTCAAAAATTTTGAAAAACATTTCAAAAATTAGAAAAAAATTCCAAAAATTTAAAAAAAAAAAAATTCACAAATTTTGAAAAAATTTTAAAATTTAGAAAAACAATTTCAAAGATTTTGAAAAAAAATTTCAATAATTTTGAGACAGAAACTCAAAAAAATTTTAAAATCTTTGAAAAAAATTTCAAAATTTTGAAAAAAAAATTCAAAAATTTTGAAAAATACCAAAATTACAGAAAAAAATTTTAAAGTTGAAAAAATTTTCAAATTTTGAAAAAAATTCAAAATTTTTATTTCAAAAATTTTGAAAAAAAACTCAAAAATTTTGAAAAAAATTTACAAAAATTTTTTAAAAAATTTAAAAAATTTTGAAAAAAAAAATTTCAAAAAATTTGAAAAAAAAGATTTCAAAGATTTTGAAAAATTTAAAAATTTGAAAAAATTCAAAAATTACAGAAAATTATAATTTGAAAAAATCTTCAAAAAATTTTGAAAAAATTTCGAAAATTTAAAAGATTTCAAAAATTTTGAAAAAAATTTCAGTGAAAAAAAATTAAAAATTTTGAAAAGATTTCAAAATTTTGAAAAAAAAATTTCAAAAATTTTAAAAAAATTTCAAAAATGTTGAAAAAAATTAAAAATTTTTGAAAAAATTTTAAAATTTGGAAAAAAAATTTCAAAAATTTTGAAAAAAATTTCAAAAAAATTTCAAAATTTTTTGAAAAATTTCAAAAAAATTTGAAAAAAAATTTAAAAAAATTTGAAAAAAATTTCAAAAATGTTGAAAAAAAATTTTTTTAAAAATTTTGAAAAAAAATTTCAAAAATTTTGAAAAAAAATTTCATAAATTTTGAAAAAATTTCAAAAAATTTTGAAAAACAATTTCAAAATTTTGAAAAAAAATTTCAAAATTTTGAAAAAATTTCAAAAAAATTTCAAAATCTTTGAAAAAATTTCAAAATTTTGAAAAAAAAATTCAGCTTTTGAAAAAATACAAAATTTTGAAAAATTTCAAAAATTTCAGAAAAAAATTTCAAAAATTTTGAAAAAAAATTTCAAAAATTTTGAAAAAAAATTTCAAAAATTTTGAAAAAAATTTCAAAATTTAAAAAAAAAAATTCAAAATTTTGAACAAATTTCAAAAATTTTGAAAAAAAAATTCAAAAATTTTGAAAAAAATTTCAAAAATTTTGAAAAAAATTTCAAAATTTTGAAAAAAATTTCAAAAATTTTGAAAAAATTTCAAAAATTTTGAGAAAAATTTAAAAATTTACCAAAATTTTGAAAAAATTTCAAAAAATTTTCAAAAAAATTTCAAAAATTTGAAAAAATTTCAAAAAATTTGAAAAAAAATTTCAAAAATTTTGAAAAAATATTCAAAAAAAATTTGAAAAAAAAAAAAAAAATTAAAAAATTTGAAAAAAAAAATTCAAAAATTTTGAAAAAAATTTCAAAATTTTGAAAAAAAAATTTCAAAAATTTTGAAAAAAATTTCAAAAATTTTGAAAAAAATTCCAACAATTTTGAAAAAAATCTTCAAAGGTTTGAAAAAAAATTTTAAAAATTTTTAAAAATTTCAAAATTTAAAAAAAAAATTTCAAAAATTTTGAAAAAATTTCAAAATTTTGAAAAAAAATTTTTAAAATTTTAGAAAAAAATTTCAAAAAAATTTTGAAAAAAAAAATTTCAAAAAATTTGAAAAAAATTTCAAATGTTGAAAAAAAAAAAATTCCAAAAATTTTGAAAAAAAATTTCAAAAATTTTTAAAATTTCAAAAATTTTGAAAAAAAATTTAAAAAATTCCATTTTGAAAAAAACTTTAAAAAATTTTGAAAAAAAAAAAAAAATTTCAAAGGTTTGCAGAAAAATTTCAAAAATTTTCAAAAAATTCAAAAAATTTGAAAAAAAATTTAAAAAAATTTGAAAAAAATTTCAAAAATTTTGAACAAAAATTTACAAAAAAAATCAAAATTTGAAAAAAAAAATTCTGAAAAAAATTTGAAAAAAAAAAATTTTCAAAAATTTTGAAAAAAATTTCAAAAATTTTGAAAAAAAAAATTTCGAAAAATTAAACTATTTTGAAAAAATTCACAAAAATTTAAAAAATTTAAAAAAAAAATTTCCAAAAATTTTGATTACTCAACAATTTGGAAAAAAATTTAAAATTTCAAAAATTTTGAAAAAAACTTTCAAAAATTTTTTTAAAAATTTCAAAAAAATTACAAAGGAATTCAAATTTTGAAAATTTTTTCAAAAATTTTTTTTTACAAGAAAAAATTCAAAAATTTTGAAAAAATTTTTTTCAAAATTTTGGAAAAAAAAAATTTCAAAATTTTTTGAAATAAATTTCAAAATTTTGAAAATCTGAAAAAAATTCAAAAATTTTGAAAAAAATTTCAAAAATTGTGAAAAAAATTTAAAATTTAAAATTTTTGAAAAAAAAATTCAAAAATTTTGGAAAAAATTATAAAAATTTTGAAAAATTCCAAAAATGTTGAAAAAAATTCAAAATTTTTAAAAAAATTTCAAAAATTTTCAAAAATTTTCAAAAATTTTGAAAAAAATTCAAAATTTTAAAAATTTTTAAAATTGCAGAAAAATTTCAAAATTTTGAAAAAAATTCAAAAATTTTGAAAAAAAAATTCAAAATTTTTTAAATTTCAAAATTTAAAAATTGAAAAAAAATTCAAAGTTGGAGATTTTTCCAAAAGAATTGGAAAAAATTAGAAAAATTTTCAAAACTTTTGAAAAGATTTGAAGAAAAATTTCCAAAATTATGAAAAAAATTTGAAAAATGTTGAAAAAATTTTCAAAAATTTTTAAAAAAATTTCAAGATTTTTAAAAGGAAATTTCAAAAATTTTGAAGAATTTCAAAATTTTGAAAAAATTTTTAAAATTTTCAAAAAAAATTCAAAAATTACGAGAAAAAAAAAATTCAAAAATTTTAAAAAAATTCAAAAATTTTTTAAAATTTCAAAATTTTGAAAAAAATTTTTAAAAATTTTTAAAAAAAATTCAAAAATTTTGAAAAAAAATTTCAAAAAATTTTTTTAAAAAATTCTTTAAAATTTTGAAAAAATTTTTAAAAATTTTGAAAAAAAATTCAAAAATTTTGAAAAGTTAAAGTTTAAATTAAAAAATTGAACAAATTGAAAAAATTTCAAAAATTTTGAAAAAATTTCAAAATTTTGAAAAAAAAATTTCAGGAAAAAGTTTCAAAAAAATTAAAAAAAATTTCAAAAAAATTGAAAAAAAATTGCATTTAAATTTTTGAAAAAAAAATTTAAAAAATTTCGAAGTCAAAAATTTCAAAAAATTACCAAAAAATTTCGGAAATTTTCAAAATAAGAATACTCTAAAAATTTAAAATTTCAAAGGTACTGGAAAAAAATTCACAAAAAAGTATCAAAAATTTTCAAAAAAAAATACAAAAATTTTAAAAATCCGAAAAATTTCAAAAGGATTTTGAAAAAAAATTTCAAAAATTTTGAAAAGACATTTTTTTTCAAAAATTTTGAAAAAAAAATTTCAAAAAAATTAAAAAAAAAATATAGTCAAAAAAATTTGAAAAAAAGAGTTAGTCAATGAAAATTTGAAAAGTTTGGTCCAAAATTTGAAAGCCCAAAAAAAAATTTCAAAAAATTTTAAAAAAAAAAAGTTGATAAAAAAAAATTCAAAAAAATTGAAAAAAAATAAGGATCAAAAATTCAAGTTGAAAAAAAAGTACAAAAAGTTCAAGTTTTGAAAAAAAATTTCAAAAATGTTGAAAAAGAAATTTTCGAAAAATGTTGAAAAAAAAATTCAAAAAATTCTTAAAAAAAATTCAAAAATTTTCAAAAAATTTCCAAATTTTTTCAAAAGAGATAAAATTACAAAAGGGGAAATTCAAAATTTTGAAAAAAATTCTCAAGGAAAAAAAATTACATTGAAAAAAATTTCAAGATTTTGAAAAAAAAAATTCAAGAAAGTTTGGAAAAAAGGTTTGAAAAGATTTGAGAAATTTGGAAATTTTCAGAATGGAAAAAAAGGTTTTGAGAATTTTAGAAAAAAAATTTCTATAAAAATTTTGAAAAAAAAAAATTCAAAAGGGATTTTGACAAAAATTTCAAAAATTTGGAAAAAAATTTCAAAAATTTCTCGAAAGACTTTCAGAAAAATTTAAAAAAGAAATTCAAAATTTGTGAAAAAAAATAAATTTTAAAAAAAAATTCAACGAGTTTGAAAAGGAAAGTTACTAAAGATTTTAAAAAAAAATTTCAAAAATTTTGAAAAAAATTAAAAGATGCATGGGGAAAAATTTCAAAAATTGCTGAAAAGACAAATTTGGTGAATTTTGAAAAAACATTAAAATCAAAAAAGGTTGAAATAATAAAAATTCAAAAAAATTCAAAATTTTGAAAATTCAAAAATTATAAAAAAAAATTTGAAAATTTTAAAAAAAATTTCAAAGATTTTGAAAAAAAAATTAGCAAAACATTTTCAAAAAGAAGTTTCAAAACGTTGAGAAAAAAATTGGGAGGACAAAAAAAAATTTCAAGGACTTTGGAAATTTTTCAGGCCTTGGAAGAAGTTTAAAAAATTTGTACAAAAAATTTTGAAAAAAAATTACAAATTCTAAAAATTTCAGGAAAAATTTCAAAAATTTTAAAAAAAAAAAAATTTCAAAATTTTTGAAAAAAAATTTCAAAAGTTTTGAGAAAGAGAACAAGTTTACGAGAAGAGTTCAACGTTGAGAAAAAAGTTCAAAAGACTTTTTGAAAAAAAATTTCAAAAAAAATAAATTTCAAAGTACGAGAATTACTGGAAACGAATTTGAAAAGGCTGAAAAATTAGAAAAAGAAAATTTGAAAAAAGTTTCAAAAAGTTTGAAAAATTTCAAAAATTGGAAAAAAATTAAAAAAAGTTTCAAAAGGATTTTGAAAAAAAATTCAAAGTTTTGAAAAAAAATCCCTAAAAAAGTTGAAAAAAATTTTCAAAAATGTTGAAAGAAAATTTCAAAAATTTTGAAAAAAAAATTTCAAAAAAATTTTCAAAAAAAATTTCAAGAATTTTGAAAAAAGACAAAATTTCTAAGAAATTCAAAATGTTGAAAAAATTTCAAAAAAATTGAAATTAAAAAAAAATTCAAATTTTCAGGAGAAAAAAAATTCGGAATTTTGGGGGAAAAAAAAGTTACAAAAAAAAATTTAGAAAAAAAAATTCAAAAATTCGACAAAAAAAATTTCAAAGTTGTGAAAAAAAAAGAAGATTTAAAAAAAATTTAAGTGCTGAAAAAATTTCAAAAAATTTGGAAAAAAAAAAAATTTCAAGATTTTGAAAAAAAATTTGAAAATTAAATGTTGAAAAAAAATCCCTAAAAATTTTTAAAAAAATTCAAAATTACAAAGAGAATTTTTACAGAAAGATTTCGAAAAATTTAAAGTTTTGAAAAAAATTTCAAAAAAATTCAAAAAAATTCTTCAAAAAGTTTGAAAATCAAGACAGAAGATTTCAAAAGATTTTGAAAAAAATTCAAAAAAAATTTTGAAAAATATATTCAAAGATTTTGAAAAAAAAAAATTTTCCAAAGGTTTTGAAAAAAAATTTCAAAAATATTCAAATTTGAAAAAAAAAATTCAATAAAAGATTACAGGAAACCAAAAAAAAAAATTATGGAAAAAAATTTCAAAATTTGAAAAAATTTCAAAAATTCTGAAAAAAAAGTTTCAAAATTTTGAAAAATTTCAAAAAATTTGAAAAATTTAAAAAATTCAAAAATGTTGAAAAAAAATTTTCAAAAAATTTCAAAAAAAATTTCAAAAAAATTTGAAAAAAACTTTCAAAAATTTTGAAAAAAAATTTCAAAAAGATTAAGAAAAAAAAAAAGTTTGAAAAAAATTTTGAAAAAAAAATTTCAAAAGTTTTGAAAAAAGGTTTCAAAAATTTTCAAAAAAATTTCAAAAAATTGAAAAAAATTTCAAAAATTTTGAAAAAAATTTCGAAAATTTTGAAAAAAAATTTCAAAAAGTTTGAAAAAAAAATTTGAAAAAATTTTCAAAAAATTTTGAAAAAAAATTGAAAAAAAAAAATTTCAAAAGATTTTGAAAAAAAGTTCAAAGTTTTGAAAAAAAAGATTTCCAAAATTTTGAAAAAAATTTCAAAAATTTTGAAAAAAAATTTCAAAAATTTTGAAAAAATTTCAAAAATTTTGAAAAAAAAATTTTCAAAAATTTTGAAAAAAAAAAAATTTGAAAAAATTTCCAAAAAATTTGAAAAAAATTTCAAAAATTTTGAAAAAAGAAATTTCAAAAATTTTGAAAAAAATTTCAAAAATTTTGAAAAAAAATTTCAAAAAATTTTGAAAAAAAATTTCAAAAATTTTGAAAAAAAAATTTTCAAAAAATTTTGAAAAAAAATTTCAAAAATTTTGAAAAAAAATTTCAAAAAATTTCAAAAAAAAATTTCAAAAATTTTGAAAAAAAATTTTCAAAAAATTTTTCAAAAAATTTGAAAAAAAATTTCAAAAATTTGAAAAAAATTTCAAAAATTTTGAAAAAAAATTTCAAAAAAAAATTGAAAAAAAATTTCAAAAATTTTGAAAAAAAAATTCAAAATTTTGAAAAAAATTTCAAAAATTTTGAAAAAAATTTCAAAAATTTTGAAAAAAAAAATTTTGAAAAAATTTCAAAAATTTTGAAAAAAATTTCAAAAATTTTGAAAAAAAATTCAAAATTTTGAAAAAAATTTCAAAAATTTTGAAAAAATTTCAAAAAATTTTGAAAAAAAAATTTCAAAAAATTTTGAAAAAAAATTTCAAAATTTTGAAAAAAAAAAATTTCAAAAATTTGAAAAAAAAATTTCAAAAATTTTGAAAAAAATTTCAAAAAATTTTGAAAAAATTTCAAAAAAAAAAATTTGAAAAAAAATTTCAAAAAATTTTGAAAAAAAATTTCAAAAATTTTGAAAAAAAATTTCAAAAATTTTGAAAAAAATTTCAAAAATTTTGAAAAATTTTGAAAAAAATTTCAAAAAAATTTGAAAAAAAAAAAAATTTCAAAAATTTTGAAAAAAAATTTCAAAAATTTTGAAAAAAATTCAAAAATTTTGAAAAAAAATTTCAAAAATTTTTGAAAAAATTTCAAAAAATTTAAAAAAATTTCAAAAATTAAAATTTGAAAAAAATTTTCAAAAAAAAATTTCAAAAAAATTTCAAAAAAATTTGAAAAAAATTCAAAAAAATTTCAAAAATTTTGAAAAAAAATTTCAAAAAATTTTGAAAAAAATTTCAAAAATTTTGAAAAAAAATTTCAAAAAATTTGAAAAAAAAATTTCAAAAATTTTGAAAAAAAAATTTCAAAAATTTTGAAAAAAATTTCAAAAATTTTGAAAAAAAATTCAAAAAATTTTGAAAAAAAAATTTCAAAAAAAATTTGAAAAAAATTTCAAAAAAAGATTTCAAAAATTTTGAAAAAAAAATTTCAAAAATTTTGAAAAAAATTTCAAAAATTTTGAAAAAAATTTCAAAAATTTTGAAAAAAAATTATTCAAAAATTTGAAAAAAAAATTTCAAAAATTTTGAAAAAAAATTTCAAAAATTTTGAAAAAAAAAGTTTCAAAAAATTTTGAAAAAAAAAATTTCAAAAAAATTTGAAAAAAAATTTCAAAAATTTTGAAAAAAATTTCAAAAATTTTGAAAAAAAATTTCAAAAATTTTGAAAAAAAATTTCAAAATTTTGAAAAAAATTTCAAAAATTTTGAAAAAATTTCAAAAATTTTGAAAAAATTTCAAAAATTTTGAAAAAATTTCAAAAAATTTCAAAAATTAAAAAAAATTTCAAAAATTTTGAAAAAAATAAAATTTCAAAAAATTTTGAAAAAAATTTCAAAAATTTTGAAAAAAATTTCAAAAATTTTGAAAAAAATTTCAAAAAATTTTGAAAAAAAATTTCAAAAATTTTGAAAAAAATTTCAAAAATTTTGAAAAAAATTTCAAAAATTTTGAAAAATTTCAAAAATTTTGAAAAAATTTCAAAAATTTTTGAAAAAATTCAAAATTTTGAAAAAATTTCAAAAATTTTGAAAAAAATTTCAAAAAATTAAAAAAATTTAAAATTTTGAAAAAAAAAAATTTCAAAAATTTTGAAAAAAATTTCAAAAATTTTGAAAAAAATTTCAAAAATTTTGAAAAAAATTTCAAAAAAAAAAATTTTGAAAAAATTTTCAAAAATTTTGAAAAAAATTTCAAAAATTTTGAAAAAAATTTCAAAAATTTTGAAAAAAGTTTCAAAAATTTTGAAAAAAATTTCAAAAATTTTGAAAAAAAAAATTTCAAAAATTTTGAAAAAAAATTTTGAAAAAATTTGAAAAAAAAATTCAAAAAAATTTTGAAAAAATTTCAAAAAAATTTGAAAAAATTTCAAAAATTTTGAAAAAAAATTTCAAAAATTTTGAAAAAAATTTCAAAAATTTTGAAAAAAAATTCAAAAATTTTGAAAAAAAAAATTTGAAAAAAATTTTAAAAAAATAAAAAAAAAAAATTTGAAAAAAATTTCAAAAATTTGAAAAAAATTTCAAAAATTTTGAAAAAATTCAAAAAATTTGAAAAAAAATTTCAAAAATTTTGAAAAAATTTCAAAAATTTTGAAAAAAAATTTCGAAAAAAAAATTTTGAAAAAAATTTCAAAAATTTTGAAAAAAAATTTCAAAAAAATTTTGAAAAAAATTTCAAAAATTTTGAAAAAAATTTGAAAAATTTCAAAATTTCAAAAAAATTTTGAAAAAAAATTTCAAAAAAATTTTGAAAAAAATTCAAAAATTTTGAAAAAAAAATTTCAAAAAAATTTTGAAAAAAAATTTCAAAAATTTTGAAAAAAAATTTCAAAAATTTTGAAAAAAATTTCAAAAATTTTGAAAAAAATTTCAAAAATTTTGAAAAAATTTTCAAAAATTTTGAAAAAAAATTTCAAAAATTTTGAAAAAATTTCAAAAATTTTGAAAAAATTTCAAAAATTTTGAAAAAAAGTTTCAAAATTTTGAAAAAAAATTTCAAAAAAAAAATTTTGAAAAAAAATTTCAAAAATTTTGAAAAAATTTCAAAAAAGGAAAAAATTTCAAAAATTTTGAAAAAATTTCAAAAATTTTGAAAAAAAATTTCAAAAAAATTGAAAAAAAAAAATTTTGAAAAAATTTTCAAAATTTTGAAAAAAAATTTCAAAAATTTTGAAAAAAAATTTCAAAAATTTTGAAAAAAATAAATTCAAAAAATTTGAAAAAAAATTTCAAAAATTTTGAAAAAAAATTTCAAAATTTTGAAAAAAATTTCAAAAATTTTGAAAAAAAATTTCAAAAATTTTGAAAAAATTTCAAAAATTTTGAAAAAAAAATTTCAAAAATTTTGAAAAAAAATTTCAAAAATTTTGAAAAAAAAAAATTTCAAAAAAATTTGAAAAAAAAATTTCAAAAAATTTTGAAAAAAATTTCAAAAATTTTGAAAAAAAATTTCAAAAATATTGAAAAAAAAAATTTTGAAAAAATAAAAAATTCAAAAATTTTAAAAAAATTTCAAAAATTTTGAAAAAAAATTTTTCATCAAAATTTGAAAAAAAAAATTCAAAAATTTTGAAAAAAAATTTCAAAAATTTTGAAAAAAATTCAAAAATTTTGAAAAAAAATTTCAAAAATTTGAAAAAAATTTCAAAAATTTTGAAAAAAATTTCAAAAATTTTGAAAAAAAATTTCAAAAATTTTGAAAAAATTTTCAAAAATTTTGAAAAAAAAATTTCAAAAATTTTGAAAAAAAATTTCAAAAAAAAAAAAAAAATTTTCAAAAATTTTGAAAAAAATTTCAAAAATTTTGAAAAAAATTTCAAAAATTTTGAAAAAAAATTTCAAAAAAAATAAAAAATTTTGAAAAAAAAAAATTTTGAAAAAAAATTTCAAAAAATTTGAAAAAAAATTCAAAAATTTTGAAAAAAAATTTCAAAAATTTGAAAAAAATATTCAAAAATTTTGAAAAAATTTCAAAAATTTTGAAAAAAATTTTTCAAAAATTTTGAAAAAATTTCAAAAATTTTGAAAAAATTTTCAAAAATTTTGAAAAAAAAATTCAAAAATTTTGAAAAAAATTTTCAAAATTTGAAAAAATTTCAAAAATTTTGAAAAAAATAAAATTTAAATTTTGAAAAAAATTTTCAAAAATTTTGAAAAAATTTCAAAAAATAAAATTTCTTCAAAAATTTTGAAAAAATAAATTTCAAAAAAATTTCAAAACTTTTGAAAAAAATTCAAAAAAAAAAAATTTTGAAAAAAATTTCAAAATTTTAAAAAAAATTTCAAAAATTTGAAAAAAAACTTTCAAAAATTTTGAAAAAAAATTTCAAAAAATTTGAAAAAAAAATTTCAAAAATTTTGAAAAAAATTTCAAAAATTTTGAAAAAAACAAAATTTGAAAAAATTTTGAAAAAAAAAAAATTTCAAAAACTTCAAAAATTTTGAAAAAAAATTTCAAAAAATTGAAAAAAAACTTTGAAAAAATTTTGAAAAAAATTTCAAAAATTTTGAAAAAAATTTCAAAAATTTTGAAAAAAATTTCAAAAAAATTTGAAAAAAATTTCAAAAAAATTTTGAAAAAATTTCAAAAAAAATTTAAAAAAAAACTTTCAAAAATTAAAAAAATTTCAAAAATTTTGAAAAAAATTTCAAAATTTTGAAAAAAAAGTTCAAAAATTTGAAAAAAATTTCAAAAATTTGAAAAAAATATTAAAAAATTTCAAAAATTTTGAAAAAAAAATTTCAAAAATTTGAAAAAAAATTTCAAAAATTTTGAAAAAATTTCAAAAATGTTGAAAAAAAATTTCAAAAATTTTGAAAAAAAATTTTGAAAAAAATTTGAAAAAAAAAATTCAAAAATTTTGAAAAAAATTTTAAAAAATTTTGAAAAAAATTCAAAAATTTTGAAAAATTTTGAAAAAAATTTCAAAAATTTTGAAAAAAATTTCAAAAATTTTGAAAAAAATTTCAAAAAATTTTTGAAAAAAAAATTTTCAAAAATTTTGAAAAACAATTTCAAAAATTTCCAAAAAAAAAAATTTTAAAAAATTTAAAAAAAATTTCAAAAATTTTGAAAAAAAAATTTGAAAAAATTCAAAAATTTTGAAAAAATTTCAAAAAATTTTGAAAAAATTCAAAAATTTTAAAAAAAAAAATTTCAAAAATTTTGAAAAAATTTCAAAATTTTGAAAAAAAAATTTCAAAAAATTTAAAAAAATTTCAAAAAAAATTTTAAAATTTTGAAAAAAATTTCAAAAATTTTGAAAAAAATTTCAAAAATTTTGAAAAAATTTTTTCATTTGAAAAAAATTTCAAAAATTTTGAAAAAAATTTCAAAAATTTTGAAAAAAAAATTTCAAAAATTTTAAAAAAAAATTTCAAAAATTTTAAAAAAAAATTTCAAAAAATTTTGAAAAAATTTCAAAATTTTCAAAAATTTTAAAAAATATTTCAAAAAATTTTCAAAAAAAATTTCAAAAATTTTGAAAAAAAAATTTCAAAAATTTTGAAAAAATTTCAAAAATTTTGAAAAAAAATTTCAAAAAATTTTGAAAAAATTTCAAAAAATTTTGAAAAAAAAATTTTGAAAAAATTTTGAAAAAAAATTGAAAAAAATTTGAAAAAAAATTTCAAAAATTTTGAAAAAATTTCAAAAATTTTGAAAAAAATTTCAAAAAATTTTGAAAAAATTTCAAAAATTTTGAAAAAAATTTCAAAAATTTTGAAAAAAAAAATTTTGAAAAAAAAATTTTGAAAAAAATTTCAAAAATTTTGAAAAAAAATTTCAAAAATTTTGAAAAAATTTAAGGTTCAAAAATTTTGAAAAAATTTCAAAAATTTTAAAAAAAAAAAAATTTCAAAATTTTGAAAAAAAATTTCAAAAAAATTTAAAAAATTTACAAAAATTTTGAAAAAAATTTCAAAAATTTTTGAAAAAATTTCAAAAAAAAAAAATTTCAAAAATTTTGAAAAAAAATTTCAAAAATTTTGAAAAAATTTCAAAAATTTTGAAAAAAAATTTCAAAAATTTTTGAAAAAATTTCAAAAATTTTGAAAAAAATTTCAAAAATTTTGAAAAAAAAATTTCAAAAATTTTTGAAAATTTTGATCTTAAAAAAATTTCAAAAATTTTTGAAAAAAAAATTTCAAAAATTTTGAAAAAAAATTCAAAAATTTTGAAAAAATTCAAAATCTTTTAAAAAATTTCAAAAATTTGAAAAAAAAATTTCAAAAATTTTGAAAAAATTTTAAAATAAAAAATTTCAAAAATTTTGAAAAAAAATTCCAAAAATTTTGAAAAAAATTTCAAAATTTTGAAAAAAAATTTCAAAAATTTTGAAAAAAAATTTCAAAAATTTGAAAAAAATTTCAAAAATTTTGAAAAAAATAAAATTTTGAAAAAAATTTCAAAAATTTTGAAAAAAAATTTCAAAAAATTTGAAAAAAATTTCAAAAATTTTGAAAAAAAATTTCGATTTAAAAAATTATAAAATTTGAAAAAATAATCAAAAATTTTGAAAAAAATCAAAAATTTCAAAAAAATTCAAAATTTTAAAAAAATTTCAAAAATTTTGAAAAAAAATTCAAAAATTTTGAAAAAAAATAAAATTTAAAAATTAAAAAAATTTTTAAAAAATTAATTTCCAAAATTAATTTTAAAAAAATTTCAAAATTAAAAATTTAAAAATTTTGAAAAAATTTTAAAAATTTTCAAAAAATTTTGAAAAATTTTGCAAATTTTGTTCTTAAAATTTTGAAAAATTCTGAAAAATAATTTAAAAATTTTGAAAAAATTTAAAATTTTCAAAAATTTTGAAAAAATTTTCAGACAAATTTCAAAAATTTTTGAAAAAATTTCAAAAATTTTGAAAAAAAATTTCAAAAATTTTGAAAAAAAATTTCAAAATTTTGAAAAATTTAAAAATTTTGAAAAAAATTTCAAAAATTTTGAAAAAAAATTTCAAAAATTTTGAAAAAAATTTTCATATTTGAAAAAATTTCAAAAAGAAAAATTTTTTTGAAAAATTTCAAAATTTAAAAAATTTCAAAAATTTTGAAAAAAATTATAAAAATTTTGAAAAAAATTTCAAAAATTTTGAAAAAAAATTTAAAAATTTTGAAAAAAAATTTCAAAAATTTTGAAAAAAAATTTAAAAATTTTTTGAAAAAATTTCAAAAATTTGAAAAATTTTGAAAAAATTTCGAAAAAATTCAACAAAATTTTAAAAATGTTCATCTAAATTTTAAAAAAAATTTCGAAAATTTAAAAAAGACACAAATTATTGAAAAATCTAAAATTTTGAAAAAATTTAAAAAAATTTGAAAAAAATTTCAAAAATTTTGAAAAAATTAAAAAATTTCAAAATTCTTGAAAAATTTCAAAAATTTTTGAAAAAATTCAAAAATTTTTGAAAAAATTTCAAAAAAATTTTTCAAAAATTTTGAAAAAAATTTTTTGAAAATGTAAAAAATTTCAAAATTTTGTAAAAAATTTAAAAAAATTCTGAAATATTTAAATTAAAAAAATTATTAAAAATTTCAAAAATTTTGAAAAAAAATTTTAAAAATTTCAAAAAATTTCAAAAAAATTTGAAAAAAAAAATTTCAAAATTTTGAAAAAATTCATCAAAATTTTGAAAAAAATTTCAAAAATTTTGTAAAAAAATTTCAAAAATTTTGAAAAAAATTTACAAAATTTTAAAAAAAAATTTCAAAAAATTTTGAAAAAAAAATTTCAAAAATTTTGAAAAAAAATTTCCAAAATTTTGAAAAAATTTCAAAAATTTTGAAAAAAATTTCAAAAATTTGAAAAAATTTCAAAAATTTTGAAAAAAATTTCAAAAAAATAATAAAAAATTTTGAAAAAAAATTTCAAAAATTTTGAAAAAAAATTTCAAAAATTTTGAAAAAACATTCAAAATTTTGCAAAAAACAAAAAAATTTCAAAAAAATTTTGAAAAAAATTTCAAAAATTTTGAAAAAAAATTTTCAAAAATTTTTGTGAAAAAAATTTCAAAAATTTTGAAAAAAATTTTCAAAAAATTTTGAAAAAAAAATTTCAAAATTTTGAAAAAAAATTTTCAAAAATTTTGAAAAAAATTTCAAAAATTTTAAAAAAATTTCAAAAATTTTGAAAAAAATTTCAAAAATTTTGAAAAAAATTTCAAAAATTTTGAAAAAATTTCAAAAATTTTGAAAAAAAATTTCAAAAATTTTGAAAAAAAATTTCAAAAATTTTGAAAAAAATTTCAAAAAATTTTGAAAAAAAATTTCAAAAATTTTGAAAAAAAATTTCAAAAATTTTGAAAAAAAAATTTTGAAAAAAATTTCAAAAATTTTGAAAAAAAATTCAAAAATTTTGAAAAAAAAATTTCAAAAATTTTGAAAAAAAAAAATTTCGAAAAAAATTTGAAAAAAATTTCAAAAATTTTGAAAAAATTTCAAAAATTTTGAAAAAAAAATTTCAAAAATTTTGAAAAAAATTTCAAAAATTTTGAAAAAAAATTTCAAAAAATTTTGAAAAAAAATTTCAAAAATTTTGAAAAAAAATTTCAAAAATTTTGAAAAAAAATTTCAAAAATTTTGAAAAAAATTTAAAAATTTTGAAAAAAATTTCAAAAATTTAAAAAATTTCAAAAATTTTGAAAAAAAATTTCAAAAATTTTGAAAAAAATTTCAAAAATTTTGAAAAAAATTTCAAAAATTTTGAAAAAAATTTCAAAAAAATTTTCAAAAAATTTGAAAAAAATTTCAAAAATTTTGAAAAAAATTTCAAAAATTTTGAAAAAAATTCAAAATTTTGAAAAAATTTGAAAAAATTTTGAAAAATTTTCAAAAATTTCAAAAAAATTGAAAAAATTTTGAAAAAATTTCAAAAATTTTGAAAAAAATTTCAAAAATTTTGAAAAAAAATTTCAAAAATTTTGAAAAAAAAAAATTCAAAAAATTTGAAAAAAATTATCAAAAATTTTGAAAAAAAATTTCAAAAATTTTGAAAAAAAAATTTCAAAAATTTTGAAAAAAATTTCAAAAATTTTGAAAAAAATTTCAAAAATTGTTTGAAAAAATTTCAAAAATTTTGAAAAAAAATTTCAAAAAATTTGAAAAAAAATTCAAAAATTTTGAAAAAAAAAATTTCAAAAATTTTGAAAAAAAAATTTCAAAAATTTGAAAAAAATTTCAAAAAAAAATTTTTCAAAAATTTTGAAAAAAAAATTCAAAAAATTTTGAAAAAAATTTCAAAAATTTTGAAAAAAAAATTTCAAAAATTTTGAAAAAAAAAATTTTGAAAAAATTTTAAAAAATTTCAAAAAATTTTGAAAAAAAATTTCAAAAATTTTGAAAAAAAATTTCAAAAAATTTTGAAAAAAATTTCAAAAATTTTGAAAAAAAAAATTTCAAAAAAATTTTGAAAAAAATTTCAAAAATTTTGAAAAAAATTTCAAAAATTTTGAAAAAAAAATTTCAAAAATTTTGAAAAAAATTTCAAAAAATTTGAAAAAAAAAAAAATTTGAAAAAAAATTTCAAAAAATTTAAAAAAAAAAAAAATTTCAAAAAATTTCAAAAAAAAAAAAAAATTTTGAAAAAATTTCAAAAAAAAAAATTTCAAAAATTTTGAAAAAAAATTTCAAAAATTTTGAAAAAATTTCAAAAATTTTGAAAAAAATTTCAAAAATTTTGAAAAAAAATTTCAAAAATTTTGAAAAAAAATTTCAAAAATTTTGAAAAAAAATTTCAAAAATTTTTTAAAAAACAAAGAAAGCAAACCTTCGGCTTGCGAAAGGTTTCATACCCTTTGCAGTTAATACAAAATATAAAATATCTTTGGATTGCTGCTGGTTTCTGTGGTATTTATTGAAGAATTATAACAGTACATCGATTATATGAACCTCTTATAATTTCGAATACTCAGCCTCCTCACCACGGCAAAGTCGCAATCCTCGAGGAGGAATATTTACAATACATTAAACAACATTGCACATATATTCTTTTTTTACAATAATAAAATAAATTAATTAACTAAATATTTAAAAATAAATTATTAAATTAGTGATTATAGCTAAGGAACACGCCGTCATGGTGACTATATGGAGTTTGATAAGTGATTGCGGCAGCACCCTTCTTGTTATCACAAAATATCCAATCAATTTGAGTTAAATGTTTTGTTGTTGGCACATTTTGTTGTTATTATTTAAAGTAGACTCGAGCTGATCAGTGGTTGTTGATCGGCAAATGTTAAAATCTCCTAATATTACCAATTTTGTATTATTTTCAGCTGACGTTAGCCTTTCAACATCATTTCTGATTTTATTTCGAAACCTTGTAATAGGAAAAGCTGGATTCCTATAAACAACTATGACTATTGTATGCAAGTATTTAAATGTTATGGACTGGTATATATTTCTTACATTATCAACTGTAACTGTTTCATATGAGAATGTTATGTTTTCCGATATATTTTGTTTTTCATATATCAGTATACAATTCTTAGAAACAGCATTTGGTCGAATGTCTTTGTGTTGTAAAGGATCTGTTGGTCATAAAATCTAAATTTGGAAAGTTCTCTTTCAAAAATGCATTTGAATAACAGCTATATGATTTTTTGTTTAACAGCTACATGTAATAGTACTCAGATTTCCATAAAATTGCAACAAGAACCTTCATTAGGCCGATCGTTGATCGTTATAAGTTATAAAAGTTCGATTTGGATGTGGTAAGCCTGATAGCTATATCTTGAAATATAACGAAAATCGGCCGATAGGCTCCATAACAGCTATACGATATATCAGTCCGATCTGGCCCGTTCCGACTTATTTAAAGAGGGCAGAAATAAGAAGCTTGTGAGCAAAGTTTCATGATGATAGCTCAATAACTGGGGGACTAATTTGCGTTGCAACAGACAGACGGACTAACTGATTGTTCCTATAACAGCTATAGAATATAAACCTCTGAGATATTTATATGGAAAAACAAAGGGCGGGTTACTGTATAACATTAAAAGGTATTGATAATGTGCGGTATTTCCAAAAACAAAACAGGTTTGCATACAAAAACTCTGATTTCAGCCGATTATTCCTATGGCAGCTATATGTTATAGTGGTCCGATTTTGATACAATTTTGACAGCACATTAGGAACGTAATAAGAATAAGATTTGCCAAATCTTGTTGCAATATCTTGAAAAACAACAAAAATCGGCCGATAGCTTCTATGACAGCTATACGATATATCGGTCCGATCTGGCTCGTTCCGACTTATTTACAGCCTACAGCAATAAGAAGCTTGTGTGCCCACAAGTTTCATGAAGATAGCTCAAAAACTGAGAAACTAGTTTGCGTTGCAACAGACGGAACGGACGGACGGAACGGACGGACGGACAGACAGGACAGACCATCCATTTTTCGACTCCTCTGGTGATGCTGATTCAGAATATATATACTTTATAGGGTCGGAGATGTCTCCTAAGGTGCGTTGCAAACTTCTGGCTAAAATTAATATACCCTCTGCAAGGGTATAAAAAAATTTCAAAAATTTTGAAAAAAAATTTCAAAAATTTTGAAAAAAAATTTCAAAAATTTTGAAAAAAATTTCAAAAATTTTGAAAAAAAATTTCAAAAATTTTGAAAAAAATTTCAAAAATTTTGAAAAAAATTTCAAAAATTTTGAAAAAAATTTCAAAAATTTTGAAAAAAAATTTCAAAAATTTTGAAAAAAAAATTTCAAAAATTTTGAAAAAAAATTTCAAAAATTTTGAAAAAAATTTCAAAAATTTTGAAAAAAATTTCAAAAATTTTGAAAAAAAAATTCAAAAATTTTGAAAAAAAATTTCAAAAATTTTGAAAAAAAATTCAAAAATTTTGAAAAAAATTTCAAAAATTTTGAAAAAAAAATTTCAAAAATTTTGAAAAAAAAAATCAAAAATTTTGAAAAAAATTTCAAAAATTTTGAAAAAAATTTCAAAAATTTTGAAAAAAAAATTCAAAAATTTTGAAAAAAAATTCAAAAATTTTTGAAAAAATTTCAAAAATTTTGAAAAAAAATTTCAAAAATTTTGAAAAAAAAATTTCAAAAATTTTGAAAAAAAATTTATTTTGAAAAAAATTTCAAAAATTTTGAAAAAAATTTCAAAAATTTTGAAAAAAATTTCAAAAATTTTGAAAAAATTTCAAAAAATTTTGAAAAAAAAATTTCAAAAATTTTGAAAAAAAATTTCAAAAATTTTGAAAAAAATTTCAAAAATTTTGAAAAAAAAATTTTCAAAAATTTTGAAAAAAAAAATTTCAAAAATTTTGAAAAAAATTTCAAAAATTTTGAAAAAAAATTTCAAAAATTTTAAAAAAAAATTTCAAAAATTTTGAAAAAAAATTTCAAAAAAATTTGAAAAAAAATTTCAAAAATTTTGAAAAAAAAAAAATTTCAAAAAATTTTGAAAAAAATTTTAAAAATTTTGAAAATTTGAAAAATTTCAAAAATTTTGAAAAAAAATTTCAAAAATTTTGAAAAAATAAAAATTTTGAAAAAAAATTTTTGAAAAAAATTTCGAAAAAATTTTGAAAAAAAAAAAAAAATTTCAAAAATTTTGAAAAAAATTTCAAAAATTTTGAAAAAAAAATTTCAAAAATTTTGAAAAAAATTTCAAAAATTTTGAAAAAAAATTTCAAAAATTTTGAAAAAAAATTTCAAAAAATTTGAAAAAAAATTTCAAAAATTTTGAAAAAAATTTCAAAAATTTTGAAAAAAAAAATTTGAAAAAAAATAAAAATTTGAAAAAATTTCAAAAATTTTGAAAAAAATTTCAAAAATTTTGAAAAAAATTTCAAAAATTTTGAAAAAAAATTTTGAAAAAATTTCAAAAATTTTGAAAAAAAAAATTTCAAAAAATTTTGAAAAAAAAAAATCAAAAATTTTGAAAAAAATTTCAAAAATTTTGAAAAAAATTTCAAAAATTTTGAAAAAAATTTCAAAAATTTTGAAAAAAAATTTCAAAAATTTTGAAAAAAAAATTTCAAAAATTTTGAAAAAAAATTTCAAAAATTTTGAAAAAAATTTCAAAAATTTAAAAAAAAATTTCAAAAAAATTAAAAAATTTTGAAAAAATGCCAAAGATTTTCAAAAATTTGTTTAAAATTTTCAAAAAAATTTTGAAAAAAATGTTTAAAAATTTTAAAAAAAAAATTAAAATATCGAAAAAAATTTCAAAAAATTTGATAAAAAGTTTGAAAAAAAAATTTGCAAATTTTGGCGCCAAAAATTCTTGAAAAAAACACAAAATTTTGAAAAAAATTTCAAAAATTTTCAAAAAAAAATTTTGAAAAATTTGAAAAAAATTTCAAAAATTTTGAAAAAAATTTCAAAAATTTTGAAAAAATTTTCAAAATACAAAATTTTGAAAAAATTTCAAAAATTTTAAAAAAAAAATTTAAAAATTTTAAAAAATTATTTAAGAAATATTTGAAATAAATTTCAAAATAATTGAAAAAAATTTTGAAAAATTTTAAAAATAAAAATTTAAAAAAATATGAAATTTCAAAAATTTTGAAAAAAAATTGCAAAAATTTTTTCGCGGGAAAAATGTTTGAAAAAAAGTTTCAAAAAATTTTGAAAAAAAATTCCAAAATTTTGAAAAAAAATTTCGTTAAATTTGATCCATAAAACAGTTGCTCTTAAAAACATATTTGTCTTTGAAAAAATAACACTAAAACTTGATTGAAAAAACACAAAGAAAGACAGTTTATTTATTTAAATATTTAAAAAAATTATTTGTTGAAATTTAATAAATGAAATCAAAAATTTATAATAATGAAAAAAAAAAAAAAAAAAAAAAAAATTTTAAAAATTTTGAAAAATGAAATATTAAAAATTTTGAAAAAAATTTCAAAAATTTTTCCCGAGGGATTTGAAAAAATTTCAAAAATTTTGAAAAAATTTCCTGCCTAAAAAATTTGAAAATCTAAGTTCAAAAATTTCTGAAAAAAACATCAAATAACCAAATTTTCGAAAAATTTCAAAAATTTTGAAAAAAAATTCAAAAATTTTGAAAAAACTTGCAAAAAATTTGGAAAAAAATTTCAAAAATGTTTATAAAACATTGGGTTGCAAAATTTATAAAAAAAGTTCAAAAATTTTGAAAAAAATTTTCAAAAAAAATTTGAAAAAAATTCAAAAATTTGCTTAAAATTTTGAAAAAATTTCAAAAATTTTGAAAAAAAATCTCAAAATTTTGAAAAAATTTTAAAAATTTTGAAAAAATTTCAAAAATTTTGAAAAATATTCCAAAATTTGGAGGTCTAAATTTCTTAAAAATTTTGAATCAAAAATTTACAAAAATTTTGAAAAAAAATTTCGGACAGACAAAAAACAGACATGCTGAAAAAACTCGGAAAAAATTTTGAGCAAAAATATTGAAAAAAATTTATGGGTTTGAAAAAAATTTCAAAAACCTTTTAAAAAATTTCGACAAACCTAAAAAATTATTTTTTTTGAAAAAAATTTCCAAAAATTTTGAAAAAAAATTTAAAAATTTTGAAAAAAATTTCAAAAATTTAAAAAAAAAATTTCAAAAATTTTGAAAAAAAATTTCAAAAAATTTGAAAAAAAAAAATTTCAAAATTTTGAAAAAAATTTCAAAAATTTTGAAAAAAAAATTTCAAAAATTTTGAAAAAAATTTCAAAAATTTTGAAAAAAATTTCAAAAATTTTGAAAAAAAAAAAATTTGAAAAAAATTTCAAAAAATTTTGAAAAAAATTTCAAAAATTTTGAAAAAAAAAATTCAAAAATTTTGAAAAAAATTTCAAAAATTTTGAAAAAAATTTCAAAAATTTTGAAAAAAATTAAAAATTTCAAAAAAATTTCAAAAAATTTTGAAAAAAAATTTCAAAAATTTGAAAAAAATTTCAAAAAATTTTGAAAAAAAATTCAAAAATTTTGAAAAAAAAATTTCAAAAATTTTGAAAAAAAATTTCAAAAATTTTGAAAAAAATTTCAAAAATTTTGAAAAAAAAAATTTCAAAAATTTTGAAAAACAAGAAAGCAAGGCTACCTTCGGCTTGCCGAAGGTTTCATACCCTTGCAGTTATACAAAATATTAAATATGTTTGGATTGCTGCTGGTTTCTGTGGTATTTATTGAAGAATTATAACAGTACATCGATTATATCAACCTCTTATAATTTCGAATACTCAGCCTCCTCACCACGACAAGGTCGCAATCCTAGAGGAGGAATATTTACAATACCTTAAACAACATTGCACATATATTCTTTATTTTCATTAATAAAATAAATTAATTAACTAAATATTTAAAAATAAATTATTTAATTAGTGATTATAGCTAAGGAACACGCCGTCATGGTGACTATATGGAGTTTGATAAGTGATTGCGGCAGCACCGCTTACTGTGTTATCACAAAATATCCAATCAATTTGAGTTAAATGTTTTGTTGCTGGCACATTTTGTTGTTATTATTTAAAGTAGACTCGAGCTGATCAGTGGTTATTGATCGGCAAATGTTAAAATCTTCCAATTTTGTATTATTTTCAGCTGACGTTAGCCTTTCAACATCATTTCTGATTTTATTTCGAAACCTTGTAATAGGAAAAGCTGGATTCCTATAAACAACTATGACTATTGTATGCAAGTATTTAAATGTTATGGACCAGTCCATATATATTATTATATTATATATATTTCTTACATTATCAACTGTAACTGTTTCATATAAGAATGTTATGTTTTCCGATATATTTTGTTTTGCATATATCAGTATACAATTCTTAGAAACAGCATTTGGTCGATTGTCTTTGTGTTGTAAAGGATCTGTTGGTCATAAAATCTAAATTTGGAAAGTTCTCTTTCAAAAATGCGTTTGAATAACAGCTATATGATTTTTTGTTTAACAGCTACATGTAATAGTACTCAGATTTCCATAAAATTGCAACATGAACCTTCATTAGGCCGATCGTTGATCGTTATAAGTTATAAAAGTTCGATTTCGAACTTTATTATTAGGGACACACTTAGATTTGGATGTGGTAAGCCTGATAGCTATATCTTGAAATATAACGAAAATCGGCCGATAGGCTCCATGACCAGCTATACGATATATCAGTCCGATCTGGCCCGTTCCGACATATTTACAGAGGGCAGAAATAAGAAGCTTGTGAGCAAAGTTTCATGAAGATAGCTCAATAACTGGGGGACTAATTTGCGTTGCAACAGACAGACGGACTGACTGATTGTTCCTATAACAGCTATATAATATAAACGTCTGAGATATTTAAATGGAAACACTAAGGGCGGGTTACTGT
Organism: Zaprionus kolodkinae; assembly: GCA_018901885.1. Taxonomy (NCBI): domain Eukaryota; kingdom Metazoa; phylum Arthropoda; class Insecta; order Diptera; family Drosophilidae; genus Zaprionus; species Zaprionus kolodkinae. The sequence goes on along the minus strand of JAEIFM010000311.1, from coordinate 15,099 downwards.
GTAACATTAATAAGTATTGATAAAGTGCGGTATTTCCAAAATTAAGCAGGTTTGCATACAAAAACCCTGATTTCAGCCGATTGTTCCTATGGCAGCTATATGTTATAGTGGTCCGATTTTGATACAATTTTGACAGCACATTAAGAACGTAATAAGAATAAGATTTGCCAAATCTTGTTGCAATATCTTGAAAAACAACAAAAATCGGCCGATAGTTTCTATGACAGCTATACGATATATCGGTCCGATCTGGCTCGTTCCGACTTATTTACAGCCTACAGCAATAAGAAGCTTGTGTGCCAAGTTTCATGAAGATAGCTCAAAAACTGAGAGACTAGTTTGCGTTGCAACAGACGGACGGACGGACGGACGGACGGACGGACGGACGGACGGACGGACGGACGGACAATCCATTTTCCGACTCCTCTGGTGATGCTGATTCAGAATATATATACTTTATAGGGTCGGAGATGTCTCCTAAGGTGCGTTGCAAACTTCTGGCTAAAATTAATATACCCTCTGCAAGGGTATAAAAAAAAATTTCAAAAATTTTGAAAAAAAAATTTCAAAAATTTGAAAAAAAATTTCAAAAATTTTGAAAAAAATTTCAAAAATTTTGAAAAAAAATTTCAAAAATTTTGAAAAAAATTTCAAAAATTTTGAAAAAATTTTGAAAAAAAAATTTCAAAAATTTTGAAAAAAATTTCAAAAATTTTGAAAAAAATTTTGAAAAAAAAAATTTTGAAAAAAATTTAAAATTTTGAAAAAAATTTCAAAAATTTTGAAAAAAAATTTCAAAAATTTTGAAAAAAATTTCAAAAATTTTGAAAAAAAAAATTTTAAAAAATTTTGAAAAAAAAATTTCAAAAATTTTGAAAAAAATTTCAAAAATTTTGAAAAAAATTTCAAAAATTTTGAAAAAAAAATTCAAAAATTTTGAAAAAAAATTTCAAAAATTTTGAAAAAAAATTTCAAAAATTTTGAAAAAAAATTTCAAAAATTTTGAAAAAATTTCAAAAATTTTGAAAAAATTTTCAAAAATTTTGAAAAAAATTTCAAAAATTTTGAAAAAAATTTCAAAAATTTTGAAAAAATTTTGAAAAAAAAAAATTTCAAAAATTTTGAAAAAAAAAAAAATTTCAAAAATTTTGAAAAAAATTTCAAAAATTTTGAAAAAAAATTTCAAAAATTTTGAAAAAAAAATTTCAAAAATTTTGAAAAAAAAAAATTCAAAAATTTTGAAAAAAAATTTCAAAAATTTTGAAAAAAAATTTCAAAAAATTTGAAAAAAAATTTCAAAAATTTTGAAAAAAATTTCAAAAATTTTGAAAAAAAATTTCAAAAATTTTGAAAAAAAAAATTCAAAAATTTTGAAAAAAATTTCAAAAATTTTGAAAAAATTTCAAAAATTTTGAAAAAAATTTCAAAAATTTTGAAAAAAAATTTCAAAAATTTTGAAAAAAATTTCAAAAATTTTGAAAAAAAAAAAAAAAATTTCAAAAATTTTGAAAAAAAAATTTCAAAAATTTTGAAAAAAATTTCAAAAATTTTGAAAAAAAAATTTCAAAAATTTTGAAAAAAAATTTCAAAAATTTTGAAAAAAAATTTCAAAAAATTTGAAAAAAAAAAAAATTTCAAAAATTTTGAAAAAAAATTTCAAAAATTTTGAAAAAAATTTCAAAAATTTGAAAAAAATTTTGAAAAAAAAAATTTGAAAAAAAAAAATTTCAAAAATTTTGAAAAAAAATTTCAAAAATTTTGAAAAAAAAAATCAAAAATTTTGAAAAAAATTTCAAAAATTTTGAAAAAAATTCAAAAATTTTGAAAAAAATTTCAAAAATTTTGAAAAAATTTCAAAAATAAAAAAAAAGCAAGGCTACCTTCGGCTTGCCGAAGGTTTCATACCCTTTGCAGTTATACAAAATATAAAATATCTTTGGATTGCTGCTGGTTTCTGTGGTATTTATTGAAGAATTATAACAGTACATCGATTATATCAACCTCTTATAATTTCGAATACTCAGCCTCCTCACCACGAGGCAAGGTCGCAATCCTCGAGGAGGAATATTTACAATACATTAAACAACATTGCACATATATTCTTTATTTACAATAATAAAATAAATTAATTAACTAAATATTTAAAAATAAATTATTAAATTAGTGATTATAGCTAAGGAACACGCCGTCATGGTGACTATATGGAGTTTGATAAGTGATTGCGGCAGCACCGCTTACTGTGTTATCACAAAATATCCAATCAATTTGAGTTAAATGTTTTGTTGTTGGCACATTTTGTTGTTATTATTTAAAGTAGACTCGAGCTGATCAGTGGTTATTGATCGGCAAATGTTAAAATCTCCCAATTTTGTATTATTTTCAGCTGACGTTAGCCTTTCAACATCATTTCTGATTTTATTTCGAAACCTTGTAATAGGAAAAGCTGGATTCCTATAAACAACTATGACTATTGTATGCAAGTATTTAAATGTATTTAAATGTATTTATTTAAATGTATTTAAATGGACTGGTATATATTTCTTACATTATCAACTGTAACTGTTTCATATAAGAATGTTATGTTTTCCGATATATTTTGTTTTGCATATATCAGTATACAATTCTTAGAAACAGCATTTGGTCGAATGTCTTTGTGTTGTAAAGGATCTGTTGGTCATAAAATCTAAATTTGGAAAGTTCTCTTTCAAAAATGCGTTTGAATAACAGCTATATGATTTTTTGTTTAACAGCTACATGTAATAGTACTCAGATTTCCATAAAATTGCAACATGAACCTTCATTGGGCCGATCGTTGATCGTTATAAGTTATAAAAGTTCGATTTCGAACTTTATTATTAGGGACACACTTAGATTTGGATGTGGTAAGCCTGATAGCTATATCTTGAAATATAACGAAAATCGGCCGATAGGCTCCATGACAGCTATACGATATATCAGTCCGATCTGGCCCGTTCCGACATATTTACAGAGGGCAGAAATAAGAAGCTTGTGAGCAAAGTTTCATGAAGATAGCTCAATAACTGGGGGACTAATTTGCGTTGCAACAGACAGACGGACTGACTGATTGTTCCTATAACAGCTACATAATATAAACGTCTGAGATATTTAAATGGAAACACTAAGGGCGGGTTACTGTGTAACATTAATAAGTATTGATAAAGTGCGGTATTTCCAAAAATAAAGCAGGTTTGCATACAAAAACCCTGATTTCAGCCGATTGTTCCTATGGCAGCTATATGTTATAGTGGTCCGATTTTGATACAATTTTGACAGCATATTAAGAACGTAATAAAAATAAGATTTGCCAAATCTTGTTGCAATATCTTGAAAAACAACAAAAATCGGCCGATAGCTTCTATGACAGCTATACGATATATCGGTCCGATCTGGCTCGTTCCGACTTATTTACTGCCTACAGCAATAAGAAGCTTGTGTGCCAAGTTTCATGAAGATAGCTCAAAAACTGAGAGACTAGTTTGCGTTGCAACAGACGGATGGAAAAGAAAAAAAAACGGCGGACGGAAAGAACGGCGGACGGACGGACTGACGGACGGACAAAAATTTTGAAAAAATTCGGAAATTTTCCGACAAATCTCAAAAGATTTTGAAAAAAAAATATATCAAAAATTTTGAAAAAAAGTTTCAAAAATTTTCCTGAAAAAAAATTTCAAAAATTTGTGAAAAAAAATTTAACACTTTGAAAAAAAATTTCAAAAATTTTGAAAAAAAAAATTTCAAAAATTTTGAAAAAAAATTTCAAAAATTTGAAAAAAAATTTCAAAAAATTTTGAAAAAAAAAAAAAAAATTTCAAAAATTTTGAAAAAATTAAAAATTTTGAAAAAAATTTCTTTCAAAAATTTTGAAAAAAAATTTCAAAAAAATTTTGAAAAAAAAATTCAAAAATTTTGAAAAAAAAAATTTCAAAAAATTTGAAAAAAAATTTCAAAAATTTTGAAAAAAAAAAATTCAAAAATTTTGAAAAAAAAAATTTCAAAAATTTTGAAAAACAAAAACAAAAAAGCAAGGCTACCTTCGGCTTGCCGAAGGTTTCATACCCTTGCAGTTATACAAAATATAAAATATCTTTGGATTGCTGCTGGTTTCTGTGGCATTTACTGAACAATTATAACAGTACATCGATTATATCAACCTCTTATAATTTCGAATACTCAGCCTCCTCACCACGGCAAGGTCGCAATCCTCGAGGAGGAATATTTACAATACCTTAAACAACATTGCAAATATATTCTTTAGTTACAATAATAAAATAATATAATTAACTTAATATTTAAAAATAAATTATTAAATTAGTGATTATAGCTAAGGAACACGCCGTCATGGGGAGTTTGATAAGTGATTGCGGCAGCACCGCTTACTGTGTTATCACAAAATATCCAATCAATTTGAGTTAAATGTTTTGTTGTTGGCACATTTTGTTGTTATTATTTAAAGTAGACTCGAGCTGATCAGTGGTTGTTGATCGGCAAATGTTAAAATCTCCTAATATTACCAATTTTGTACTATTTTCAGCTGACGTTAGCCTTTCAACATCATTTCTGATTTCATTTCAAAACCTTGTAATAGGAAAAGCTGGATTCCTATAAACAACTATGACTATTGTATGCAAGTATTTAAATATTATGGACTGGTATATATTTCTTACATTATCAACTGTAACTGTTTCATATAAGAATGTTATGTTTTCCGATATATTTTGTTTTGCATATATCAGTATACAATTCTTAGAAACAGCATTTGGTCGAATGTCTTTGTGTTGTAAAGGATCTGTTGGTCATAAAATCTAAATTTGGAAAGTTCTCATTCAAAAATGCGTTTGAATAACAGCTATATGATTTTTTGTTTAACAGCTACATGTAATAGTACTCAGATTTCCATAAAATTGCAACATAAACCTTCATTAGGCCGATCGTTGATTGTTATAAGTTATAAAAGTTCGATTTCAAACTTTATTATTAGGGACACACTTAGATTTGGATGTGGTAAGCCTGATAGCTATATCTTGAAATATAACGAAAATCGGCCGATAGGCTCCATGACAACTAAACGATATATCAGTCCGATCTGGCCCGTTCCGACTTATTGAAAGTGAGCAGAAATATGAAGCTTGTGAGCAAAGTTTCATGAAGATAGCTCAATAACTGGGGGACTAATTTGCGTTGCAACAGACAGACGGACTGACTGATTGTTCCTATAACAGCTATAAAATATATACGTCTGAGATATTTAAATGAAAAAACTAAGGGCGGGTTACTGTATAACATTAAAAAGTATTGATAATGTGCGGTATTTCCAAAAACAAAACAGGATTGCATAGAAAAACTCTGATTTCAGCCGATTGTTCCTATGGCAGCTATATGTTATAGTGGTCCGATTTTGATACAATTTTGAGACAGCATATAAGAACGTAATAAAAATAAGATTTGCCAAATCTTGTTGCAATAAACTTGAAAAACAACAAAAATCGGCCGATAGTTTTTTTGCCGGCTTTACGTTTTTTCGGTCCGTTCTGGCTCGTTCCGACTTATTTATAGCCTACAGCAATAAGAAGCTTGTGTGCCAAGTTTCATGAAGATAGCTCAAAAAAAGACTGAGAATTTTGCGTTGCAAAAGACGGACGGACGGACGGACGGACGGACGGACGGACGGACGGGGGGGGGGGGGGGGGGGAGGGGGGGGGGGGGGGAGGGGGGGGGGGAGAGAGGGATTTTTTTTTTTCCCCTCCCTTGGTGTTGTTTTTTAAAAATATATACTTTATAGGGTCGGAGATATCTCCTAAGGTGCGTTGCAAACTTCTGGCTAAAATTAATATACCCTCTGCAAGGGTATAAAAATTTCAAAAATTTTGAAAAAAATTTCAAAATATTTCAAAAATTTTGAAAAAAATTTTCAAAAAATTTGAAAAAAATTTCAAAAAATTTGAAAAAAATTTCAAAAATTTCGAAAAAAATTTCAAAAATTTTAAAAAAAATTTCAAAAAAATTTCAAAAATTTTGAAAAAATTTCAAAAAATTTCGAAAAAAATTTCAAAAATTTTGAAAAAATTTCAAAAATTTTGAAAAAAAATTTCAAAAATTTTGAAAAAATTCTAAAATTTGAAAAAATTTCAAAAATTTTGAAAAAAAAATTTCAAAAATTTTGAAAAAAAAAATTCAAAAATTTTAAAAAAAAAAATTTCAAAAAATTTTGAAAAAAATTTCAAAAATTTTGAAAAAAATTTCAAAAATTTTGAAAAAAATTTCAAAAAAATTTTGAAAAAAAAAATTTCAAAAATTTGAAAAAAAATTTCAAAAAATTTTGAAAAAAATTTCAAAAATTTGAAAAAAATTTCAAAAATTTTGAAAAAAATTTCAAAAAATTTTGAAAAAAATTTCAAAAATTTTGAAAAAAATTTCAAAAATTTTGAAAAAATTTCAAAAATTTTGAAAAAAATTTCAAAAAATTTGAAAAAAAATTCAAAAATTTTGAAAAAAAAAATTTCAAAAATTTTGAAAAAAAATTTTGAAAAAAAATTCAAAATTTTGAAAAAAATTTCAAAAAATTTTGAAAAAAAATTTCAAAAATTTTGAAAAAAAATTTCAAAAAATTTTGAAAAAAATTTCAAAAATTTTGAAAAAAATTTCAAAAATTTTGAAAAAAATTTCAAAAATTTCAAAAAAAAATTTCAAAAATTTTGAAAAAAAAATTTCAAAAATTTTGAAAAAAATTTCAAAAATTTTGAAAAAAAAATTTCAAAAAATTTAAAAAAAAAAAATTTCAAAAATTTTAAAAAAAATTTCAAAAATTTTGAAAAAAATTTCAAAAATTTTGAAAAAATTTCAAAAAAATTTCAAAAAATTTTGAAAAAAATTTCAAAAATTTTGAAAAAATTTCAAAAATTTTGAAAAAAATTTCAAAAATTTTGAAAAAAATTTCAAAAATTTTGAAAAAAATTTTTTTTAAAAAATTTTGAAAAAAATTTAAAAATTTTGAAAAAAATTTCAAAATTTTGAAAAATTTTGAAAAAATTTCAAAAATTTTGAAAAAAAATTTCAAAAAATTTTGAAAAAAATTTCAAAAATTTTGAAAAAAATTTCAAAAAATTTGAAAAAATTTCAAAAAATTTGAAAAAAATTTAAAAAAAAAAATTTTGAAAAAAAAATTCAAAAATTTTGAAAAAAAAAAAAATTTCAAAAATTTTGAAAAAAAATTTCAAAAATTTTGAAAAAAATTTCAAAAATTTTGCAAAAAAAAAAAAATTTCAAAAAATTTTCAAAAAATTTGAAAAATTTTCAAAAATTTTGAAAAAAATTTCAAAAATTTTGAAAAAAATTTCAAAAAAAAAAAATTTCAAAAATTTTGAAAAAAATTTCAAAAATTTTGAAAAAAATTTCAAAAATTTTGAAAAAAAATTTCAAAAATTTTGAAAAAAATTTCAAAAATTTTTGAAAAAAAAATTTCAAAAAATTTTGAAAAAAATTTCAAAAATTTTGAAAAAAATTTCAAAAATTTTGAAAAAAATTTCAAAAATTTTGAAAAATTTTCAAAAAATTTCAAAAAATTTTGAAAAATTTGAAAAATTTCAAAATTTTGAAAAAAAATTTCAAAAATTTTGAAAAAAATTTCAAAAATTTTGAAAAAAATTTCAAAAATTTTGAAAAAAAATTTCAAAAATTTTGAAAAAAATTTCAAAAATTTTGAAAAAATTTCAAAAATTTCAAAAAAAATTTCAAAAAATTTGAAAAAAATTTCAAAAAATTTGACAAAAAAATTTCAAAAATTTTGAAAAAAATTCAAAATTTTGAAAAAAAATTTCAAAAATTTTGAAAAAAATTTCAAAAATTTTGAAAAAAATTTCAAAAATTTTGAAAAAAATTTCAAAAATTTCAAAAATTTTGAAAAAAAATTTCAAAAATTTTGAAAAAAATTTCAAAAAATTTGAAAAAAATTTCAAAAATTTTGAAAAAAAATTTCAAAAATTTTGAAAAAAATTTCAAAAATTTTGAAAAAAATTTCAAAAATTTTGAAAAAAATTTCAAAAATTTTGAAAAAATTTCCAAAAAATTTGAAAAAATTTCAAAAATTTTGAAAAAAAATTTCAAAAATTTTGAAAAAAAATTTCAAAAATTTTGAAAAAAATAAATCAAAAATTTTGAAAAAAATTTCAAAAATTTTGAAAAAAAAAATTTCAAAAATTTTGAAAAAAATTTCAAAAATTTTGAAAAAAATTTCAAAAATTTTGAAAAAAATTTCAAAAATTTTGAAAAAAAATTTCAAAAATTTTGAAAATTTTGAAAAAATTTCAAAAATTTTGAAAAAAATTTCAAAAAAATTTCAAAAAAATTTCAAAAATTTTGAAAAAAATTTCAAAAAATTTTGAAAAAAAAAATTTCAAAAATTTTAAAAAAAAATTCAAAAAATTTTGAAAAAAATTTCAAAAATTTTGAAAAAAATTTCAAAAATTTTGAAAAAAAAATTTCAAAAATTTTGAAAAAAATTTCAAAAATTTTGAAAAAAAACAAAAATTTTGAAAAAAAATTTCAAAAAATTTTGAAAAAAAATTTCAAAAAATTTTGAAAAAAATTTCAAAAATTTTGAAAAAAATTTCAAAAATTTTGAAAAAAATTTCAAAAAATTTTGAAAAAAATTTCAAAAATTTTGAAAAAAATTTCAAAAATTTTGAAAAAAATTTCAAAAATTTTGAAAAAAATTTCAAAAAATTTTGAAAAAAATTTCAAAAATTTTGAAAAAATTTCAAAAATTTTGAAAAAAATTTCAAAAAATTTGAAAATTTTGAAAAAAATTTCAAAAATTTTGAAAAAAATTTCAAAAAATTTTGAAAAAAAAATTTCAAAAATTTTGAAAAAAAAATTTGAAAAAATTTTCAAAAATTTTGAAAAAATTTCAAAAATTTTGAAAAAAAATTTCAAAAATTTTGAAAAAAATTTCAAAAATTTTGAAAAAAAATTTCAAAAATTTTGAAAAAAAATTTTCAAAAATTTTAAAAAAAATTTCAAAAATTTTGAAAAAATTTGAAAAAAATTTCAAAAATTTGAAAAAAATTTCAAAAAAAAATTTCAAAAAATTTGAAAAAAATTCAAAAAATTTTGAAAAAAATTTCAAAAAATTTTGAAAAAAAATTTCAAAAATTTTGAAAAAAATTTCAAAATTTTGAAAAAAATTTCAAAAATTTTGAAAAAAATTTCAAAAATTTTGAAAAAAAATTCAAAAATTTTGAAAAAAAATTTCAAAAATTTTGAAAAAAAAATTTTGAAAAAATTTCAAAAAAATTTCAAAAATTTTGAAAAAAATTTCAAAAATTTTGAAAAAAATTTCAAAAATTTTGAAAAAAATTTCAAAAATTTTGAAAAAAAATTTCAAAAATTTTGAAAAAAATTTCAAAAATTTTGAAAAAAATTTCAAAAATTTTGAAAAAATTTGAAAAAAATTTCAAAAATTTTGAAAAAAATTTCAAAAATTTTGAAAAAATTTCAAAAATTTTGAAAAAAATTTCAAAAAATTTGAAAAAAATTTCAAAAATTTTGAAAAAAAATTTCAAAAATTTTGAAAAAAAATTTCAAAAAAATTTGAAAAAAAAAAAATTTCAAAAATTTTGAAAAAAATTTCAAAAATTTTGAAAAAAAATTTCAAAAAATTTGAAAAAAATTTCAAAAATTTTGAAAAAATTTCAAAAATTTTGAAAAAATTTCAAAAATTTTGAAAAAAATTTCAAAAATTTTTTGAAAAAAATTTCAAAAATTTTGAAAAAAATTTCAAAAATTTTGAAAAAATTTCAAAAATTTTGAAAAAAATTCAAAAAATTTTGAAAAAAATTTCAAAAATTTTGAAAAAAATTTCAAAAATTTTGAAAAAATTTCAAAAATTTTGAAAAAAATTTCAAAAATTTTGAAAAAAAATTTCAAAAAAATTTGAAAAAAAATTTCAAAAATTTTGAAAAAAATTTCAAAAATTTTGAAAAAAATTTCAAAAAATTTTCAAAAAAAAAAATTTCAAAAAATTTTGAAAAAAAAAAATTTTGAAAAAAATTTCAAAAAAAAATTTCAAAAATTTTGAAAAAAAATTTCAAAAATTTTGAAAAAAATTTCAAAAAATTTTGAAAAAAAAAAATTTCAAAAAATTTTGAAAAAAAATTTCAAAAAATTTGAAAAAAATTTCAAAAATTTTGAAAAAAAGTTTTCAAAAATTTTGAAAAAAATTTCAAAAATTTTGAAAAAATTTCAAAAAATTTTGAAAAAAAATTTGAAAAAAATTTCAAAAAAATTTCAAAAATTTTGAAAAAATTTCAAAAAATTTGAAAAAAAAAAATTTCAAAAATTTTGAAAAAAATTTCAAAAATTTTGAAAAAAAAAATTTTCAAAAATTTTGAAAAAAATTTCAAAAAATTTCAAAAAAAATTTCAAAAATTTTGAAAAAAATTTCAAAAATTTTGAAAAAAATTTCAAAAATTTTGAAAAAAAATTTCAAAAATTTTGAAAAAATTTCAAAAATTTTGAAAAAAATTTCAAAAATTTTGAAAAAAAATTTTGAAAAAATTTCAAAAATTTTGAAAAAAATTTCAAAAATTTTAAAAAAAATTTCAAAAATTTTGAAAAAAATTTCAAAAATTTTGAAAAAAAATTTCAAAAAATTTTGAAAAAAATTTCAAAAATTTTGAAAAAAAATTTCAAAAATTTTGAAAAAATTTCAAAATTTTGAAAAAATTTCAAAAATTTTGAAAAAAATTTCAAAAAAAATTTTGAAAAAAATTTCAAAAATTTTGAAAAAAAATTTCAAAAAATTTGAAAAAAATTTCAAAAATTTTGAAAAAAATTTCAAAAATTTAAAAAAAAAAATTTCAAAAAATTTCAAAAAATTTCAAAAATTTTGAAAAAATTTTAAAAAATTTCAAAAAAAAATTTCAAAAATTTTGAAAAAAATTTCAAAAATTTTGAAAAAAATTTTGAAAAAATTTCAAAAATTTTGAAAAAAATTTCAAAAATTTTGAAAAAAAATTTTTGAAAAAATTTTGAAAAAAATTTCAAAAAAAAATTTTGAAAAAATTTCAAAAATTTTGAAAAAAATTTCAAAAAATTTGAAAAAAAATTTCAAAAATTTTGAAAAAAAATTTCAAAAAAATTTTGAAAAAAAAAAAAAAATTTCAAAAATTTTGAAAAAAAATTTCAAAAATTTTGAAAAAAAATTTCAAAAAAATTTCAAAAATTTTGAAAAAAAAAAAAATTTCAAAAAAATTTGAAAAAATTTCAAAAATTTGAAAAAATTTCAAAAAAATTTGAAAAAAAATTTCAAAAATTTTGAAAAAAATTTCAAAAAATTTGAAAAAATTTCAAAAATTTTGAAAAAAAATTTCAAAAATTTTGAAAAAAAATTTCAAAAATTTTGAAAAAATAAAAATTTTGAAAAAAATTTCAAAAATTTTGAAAAAAAAAAATTTTGAAAAAAATTTTGAAAAAAAATTTTCAAAAATTTTGAAAAAAAAAAATTTCAAAAATTTTGAAAAAAATTTCAAAAATTTTGAAAAAAAATTCAAAAATTTTGAAAAAATTTCAAAAAATTTGAAAAAAAATTTCAAAAATTTTGAAAAAAATTTCTTTTGAAAAAAAAATTTCAAAAATTTTGAAAAAAATTTCAAAAATTTTGAAAAAAATTTCAAAAATTTTGAAAAAAAATTTCAAAAATTTTGAAAAAAAAATTTTGAAAAAAATTTCAAAAATTTTGAAAAAAATTTCAAAAATTTTGAAAAAAATTTCAAAAATTTTGAAAAAAATTTCAAAAATTTTGAAAAAATTTCAAAAAAAAAAATTTCAAAAATTTTGAAAAAAAATTTCAAAAATTTTGAAAAAAATTTCAAAAATTTTGAAAAAAAATTCAAAAAATTTTGAAAAAAAATTTTAAAAATTTTGAAAAAAATTTCAAAAATTTTGAAAAAAAATTTCAAAAATTTTGAAAAAAATTTCAAAAATTTTAAAAAATTTCAAAAATTTTGAAAAAAAAATTTTGAAAAAAATTTCAAAAAATTTTGAAAAAAATAAAAAAATTTCAAAAAAAAAAATTTGAAAAAAATTTCAAAAATTTTGAAAAAAAAAAAAAAATTTCAAAAAAATTTGAAAAAAATTTCAAAAATTTTGAAAAAAAAATTTCAAAAATTTTGAAAAAAAATTTCAAAAAAATTTGAAAAAAATTTCAAAAATTTTGAAAAAAAATTTCAAAAATTTTGAAAAAAATTTCAAAAAAAAAAAAAATTTCAAAAATTTTGAAAAAAAAAAAATTTCAAAAAATTTGAAAAAAATTTCAAAAATTTTGAAAAAAAATTTCAAAAAATTTTGAAAAAAAAAAAATTTCAAAAAAATTTGAAAAAAAAAAAATTTCAAAAATTTTGAAAAAAAATTTCAAAAATTTTGAAAAAAAAAAAATTTCAAAAAAATTTGAAAAAAATTTCAAAAAATTTTGAAAAAAATTTCAAAATTTTGAAAAAAAATTCAAAATTTTGAAAAAAATTTCAAAAATTTTGAAAAAAATTTCAAAAATTTTGAAAAAAAAATTTTGAAAAAAAAAAAATTCAAAAATTTTGAAAAAAAATTTCAAAAATTTTGAAAAAAATTTCAAAAATTTTGAAAAAAATTAAAATTTTGAAAAAAAAATTTCAAAAAAAAAAAATTTCAAAAAAATTTGAAAAAAAAAATTTCAAAAATTTTGAAAAAAAAAAAAAAAAAATTTTGAAAAAAAATTAAAATTTTGAAAAAAATTTTCAAAAATTTTGAAAAAAAATTCAAAAAATTTTGAAAAAAAATTTTGAAAAAAAAATTCAAAAATTTTGAAAAAAAATTCAAAAATTTTGAAAAAAATTTCAAAAATTTTGAAAAAAATTTCAAAAAAATTTCAAAAAATTTTGAAAAAAAATTTCAAAAATTTTGAAAAAAATTTCAAAATTTGAAAAAAATTTCAAAAAATTTGAAAAAAAATTTCAAAAAAATTTCAAAAAAATTTCAAAAAAATTTGAAAAAAAAATTTTGAAAAAAAAAAATTTCAAAAATTTTGAAAAAAATTTCAAAAAATTTTGAAAAAAATTTCAAAAATTTTGAAAAAAAATTCAAAATTTTGAAAAAAAAATTTCAAAAATTTTGAAAAAAAATTTCAAAAATTTTGAAAAAAAATTTCAAAAATTTTGAAAAAAATTTCAAAAATTTTGAAAAAAATTTCAAAAATTTTGAAAAAAAAAATTTTCAAAAAATTTTGAAAAAAAATTTCAAAAATTTTGAAAAAAAAATTTCAAAAAAATTTCAAAAAATTTGAAAAAAATTTCAAAAAAATTTTGAAAAAAAATTTCAAAAATTTGAAAAAAATTTCAAAAATTTTGAAAAAAAAAAATTTCAAAAATTTTGAAAAAAAAAAATTTTGAAAAAAAATTTCAAAAATTTTGAAAAAAATTTCAAAAAATTTCAAAAATTTTGAAAAAAATTTTAAAAATTTTGAAAAAAAATTTCAAAAATTTTGAAAAAAAAAATTTTTGAAAAAAATTTCAAAAATTTTGAAAAAAAATTTCAAAAATTTTGAAAAAAATTTCAAAAATTTTGAAAAAAAAAAAATTTCAAAAATTTTGAAAAAAATTTCAAAAATTTTGAAAAAAATTTCAAAAAATTTGAAAAAAAAAAAAAAAAAAAAAATTTCAAAAAATTTTGAAAAAAATTCAAAAATTTTGAAAAAAATTTCAAAAATTTTGAAAAAAAATTTCAAAAATTTTGAAAAAAATTTCAAAAATTTTGAAAAAAAATTTCAAAAATTTTGAAAAAAAATTTCAAAAAAAAAAAATTTCAAAAAATTTAAAAAAATTTCAAAAATTTTGAAAAAAAATTTCAAAAAAAAAATTTCAAAAATTTTGAAAAAAATTTCAAAATTTGAAAAAAATTTCAAAAAATTTGAAAAAAATTTTGAAAAAATTTCAAAAAAAATTTCAAAAATTTTGAAAAAAAATTTCAAAAAAATTTGAAAAAAATTTCAAAAAATTTTGAAAAAAATTTCAAAAATTTTGAAAAAAATTTCAAAAATTTTGAAAAAAAATTTCAAAAATTTTGAAAAAAAAAAAATTTTGAAAAAATTTCAAAAATTTTGAAAAAAATTTCAAAAATTTTGGAAAAAAAATTTCAAAAATTTTGAAAAAAATTTCAAAAATTTTGAAAAAAATTTCAAAAAATTTTGAAAAAAAATTTGAAAAAAATTTCAAAAATTTTGAAAAAAAAATTTCAAAAAAATTTTTCAAAAAAATTTCAAAAAATTTGAAAAAAATTTCAAAAATTTTGAAAAAAATTTCAAAAATTTTGAAAAAAATTTCAAAAAATTTTAAAAAAAATTTCAAAAATTTTGAAAAAATTTCAAAAATTTTGAAAAAAATTTCAAAAAATTTGAAAAAAATTTCAAAAAATTTCAAAAAAATTTGAAAAAAAATTTCAAAAAAATTAAAAAAATTTCAAAAATTTGAAAAAAATTTCAAAAAATTTTGAAAAAAATTTTGAAAAAAATTTCAAAAATTTTAAAAAAAATTTTCAAAAATTTTGAAAAAAATTTCAAAAAATTTTGAAAAAAAATTTCGAAAAAAAATTTTCAAAAAATTTTGAAAAAAAATTTCAAAAAATTTTGAAAAAAATTTCAAAAAATTTTGAAAAAAATTTCAAAAATTTTGAAAAAATTTCAAAAAATTTTGAAAAAAAATTTCAAAAAATTTTGAAAAAAATTTCAAAAAATTTTGAAAAAAATTTCAAAAAATTTTGAAAAAAAATTTCAAAAAAAAATTTCAAAAAATTTTGAAAAAAATTTCAAAAAATTTTGAAAAAAAATTTCAAAAATTTTGAAAAAAAATTTCAAAAATTTTGAAAAAAAATTTCAAAAAATTTTGAAAAAAATTTCAAAAAATTTTGAAAAAAAATTTCAAAAAATTTTGAAAAAATTTCAAAAAATTTTGAAAAAAATTTCAAAAATTTTGAAAAAAAATTTCAAAAATTTTGAAAAAAATTTCAAAAATTTTGAAAAAAATTTCAAAAATTTTGAAAAAAAATTTCAAAAATTTT
>JAEIFM010000309.1:180000-197500 GCA_018901885.1 Zaprionus kolodkinae | reverse complement strand
CCACATAAAGTGTAAGATTCGTACTTAGGACTGGCACGAGAGAACGTCATCTACTTGCATTTTGAGCTGTTCAGATTTAATAGGTTTGCACCACACCAACTGTTAAAACTATTGAGGTCGGCTTGAATGGATGAATGACCTAAATGGCTTCCCTGAGAAACACCAGAAGTAACTTGAATAGGGTCAGAAAGAACATTTTTAAAAAAGACTTTGTGTTCTGTTGGCTAAATAACTTATAAGCCAACTTAAAAGATTTGGTGAGAAACCAATAATGTTTAGTTTATGTGCAAGAAGGGATTTATTTATTTATTTATTTATTTATTTATTTATTTATTTATTTATTTATTTATTTATTTATTTATTTATTTATTTATTTATTTATTTATTTATTTATTTATTTATTTATTTATTTATTTATTTATTTATTTATTTATTTATTTATTTATTTATTTATTTATTTATTTATTTATTTATTTATTTATTTATTTATTTATTTATTTATTTATTTATTTATTTATTTATTTATTTATTTATTTATTTATTTATTTATTTATTTATTTATTTATTTATTTATTTATTTATTTATTTATTTATTTATTTATTTATTTATTTATTTATTTATTTATTTATTTATTTATTTATTTATTTATTTATTTATTTATTTATTTATTTATTTATTTATTTATTTATTTATTTATTTATTTATTTATTTATTTATTTATTTATTTATTTATTTATTTATTTATTTATTTATTTATTTATTTATTTATTTATTTATTTATTTATTTATTTATTTATTTATTTATTTATTTATTTATTTATTTATTTATTTATTTATTTATTTATTTATTTATTTATTTATTTATTTATTTATTTATTTATTTATTTATTTATTTATTTATTTATTTATTTATTTATTTATTTATTTATTTATTTATTTATTTATTTATTTATTTATTTATTTATTTATTTATTTATTTATTTATTTATTTATTTATTTATTTATTTATTTATTTATTTATTTATTTATTGTAACAGGCATAAGGAGGCGTGGCAGACCCCATAAAGTATATATATTCTTGCTCAGGATCACTAGCCGAGTCGATTGAGACATGTCCGTCTGTCTGTCCGTCTGTCCGTCTGTCCGTCTGTATGAGACAACAGATCTCAGCTATTAAAAAAGCTAGAGATACCAAATTTGGCATGAAGGTTCCTGTAAATCATAGGCAGTTAAAGTTTATCTCAAATTTTTGATGCCACGCCCACCGCCCCCGCAAATCGGTTATTTGCGATTATTAAGAAAAGTATTAAATCTATAACGTTCTACTTTGGTATGTATAAAGCTAAATGCAATATAAACATATCCTCCAAATTACAATCCGATCGGAACAATAACACAGAAGTTATTCAAGTCAACGTTTTCAGTACAAATGTTCGGTACAAGCAGCAGCCGACGCGCTGCTTTGAGCAGTTGACGCCGACGTCGACGTTGCGTCGTGTCGCTTTTTACTCTTTACGCGCGTCGCTGTGTGGAGTGCGAGCGAGTAAGCTATATGTACTTGAAGTATTTATGCAGAATTCTGTGTTTGAAATTATGAGTGTGGTTACACGTTTGTAACGGATTTGGAAAATTGGGAGAAGGGTATCTTACTGTCGGGCGCCCGACTGTAGCCTTACCCACTTGTTTGTTATAAATTATTTTATTATTAATTAATCATTTAATTATTTATTAATTTATTTAATCGGGGAGTAAAAAGATAATTTTAGTTGATCCAACATATGTTGCAAAGGATTGGGGAAACCCAGAAAACCCAATCAGATCAAAAATAGTGTGTTAATGGATTAAAGCGCTCGTAACGCCTGAGGAGCGCAGTTAACGAATAGGAAGGTCGCGAGATCGTTAACTTCTAGCTAGGTGAGAAAGTAGTGAAAGTTTAAGATTATTAGTCGATTGGCTGTAAGATATAATAAAGTAGTATTTGTTGTAGTCCCAACATAATACCCTGAACGGTTCGTGCAAGGCATAGTTTGACCCACAACTAGGAAGAGTTAGTGGAATATAATTTCTCGTTAGTCGGCAAGGGACAGAGAAGTGTAACCGGCTAACCAAGTCATCAATGTCAATGTCGCCTTTAATAAGGTTATTGATAAAAACCACACCAAGCATAGTACGCCGATTGGCTAAGGAAGGTAGATTAAGTAGAAGAAGTCTGTTAGTATAGAAAGGCAGTCCTAAGTTTGAATCCCAATTAAGTCCACGCAATGCGAAAATCAAAAAGTTATTTTGAACGGATTCAATGCGGTCCTTGTAGGTTGAAAACTGAGGACACCAAACACATGATCCATACTCGAGAATAGGACGCACAAGTGAGGTAACCCTTTATACCTCAGTTACCTTAGTTTTATCAGGATCGTTAAATTTCTTAGCCCACCTCTTAATAAATCTGAGTACACTCATAGCCTTATTGACTATGGAAGAAATGTGCTCAGAGAACTTGAGTTTAGCGTCTAGGCGTACTCCAAGGTCGTCCACAGAGGTAATTCTTTCCAGAGGACAACCACATAAAGTGTAAGATTCGTACTTAGGACTGGCACGAGAGAACGTCATCTACTTGCATTTTGAGCTGTTCAGATTTAATAGGTTTGCACCACACCAACTGTTAAAACTATTGAGGTCGGCTTGAATGGATGAATGACCTAAATGGCTTCCCTGAGAAACACCAGAAGTAACTTGAATAGGGTCAGAAAGAACATTTTTAAAAAAGACTTTGTGTTCTGTTGGCTAAATAACTTATAAGCCAACTTAAAAGATTTGGTGAGAAACCAATAATGTTTAGTTTATGTGCAAGAAGGGAGTGATTTATTTATTTATTTATTTATTTATTTATTTATTTATTTATTTATTTATTTATTTATTTATTTATTTATTTATTTATTTATTTATTTATTTATTTATTTATTTATTTATTTATTTATTTATTTATTTATTTATTTATTTATTTATTTATTTATTTATTTATTTATTTATTTATTTATTTATTTATTTATTTATTTATTTATTTATTTATTTATTTATTTATTTATTTATTTATTTATTTATTTATTTATTTATTTATTTATTTATTTATTTATTTATTTATTTATTTATTTATTTATTTATTTATTTATTTATTTATTTATTTATTTATTTATTTATTTATTTATTTATTTATTTATTTATTTATTTATTTATTTATTTATTTATTTATTTATTTATTTATTTATTTATTTATTTATTTATTTATTTATTTATTTATTTATTTATTTATTTATTTATTTATTTATTTATTTATTTATTTATTTATTTATTTATTTATTTATTTATTTATTTATTTATTTATTTATTTATTTATTTATTTATTTATTTATTTATTTATTTATTTATTTATTTATTTATTTATTTATTTATTTATTTATTTATTTATTTATTTATTTATTTATTTATTTATTTATTTATTTATTTATTTATTTATTTATTTATTTATTTATTTATTTATTTATTTATTTATTTATTTATTTATTTATTTATTTATTTATTTATTTATTTATTTATTTATTTATTTATTTATTTATTTATTTATTTATTTATTTATTTATTTATTTATTTATTTATTTATTTATTTATTTATTTATTTATTTATTTATTTATTTATTTATTTATTTATTTATTTATTTATTTATTTATTTATTTATTTATTTATTTATTTATTTATTTATTTATTTATTTATTTATTTATTTATTTATTTATTTATTTATTTATTTATTTATTTATTTATTTATTTATTTATTTATTTATTTATTTATTTATTTATTTATTTATTTATTTATTTATTTATTTATTTATTTATTTATTTATTTATTTATTTATTTATTTATTTATTTATTTATTTATTTATTTATTTATTTATTTATTTATTTATTTATTTATTTATTTATTTATTTATTTATTTATTTATTTATTTATTTATTTATTTGACCATTTTCAATGGTCGAAGGGTATAATAAAAACACAGTTGTTTTTAAGTTTATTAGTTAGGCACTTTTTTTTTATTTGCTTCCAAAGGAAGAACTAGAGAACTCTTGGGTTTGATAACAGACTTTAGCGAGCTATCGCAGTTGATAGCGTACTCGGTGCTCGGGACTGAGCTGAACTGAACAGATCTAAGCTGAACTGAACAGAACTAAACTGAAAGTTTACTGAACTACTTCTTAGACGCATGCCTGGGTTTATATAGACAGAGTGGTTGTTAAGATAGTAAACTCTTTAAGAGAGTTTAGCTAATTTGATTATAATGTTCTCTTTAAGAGAGTTTGGCTGATTTGACTTTAATGTTCTCTCATTGAGAGAGGGAGAGGTTCCCGATAAATAGGGGTAATTGGAGAATCCTGAGACAAGTGCCTGAGCGGAAACTCGGGTGATAAAGTTTTGTTATTTCAGTTGGCTCGCTGAAAACATTGGGCGGAGACCCGGGTGATGAAGCTTTATTATTTCAGTTGGCTCGCTGTAAATATTGAGGCTAGCCAAGTGATCGAATTGGGGGACAATTATTTGTTTATTTTCTGTTTCAGGACTTATAATAGTTTCATTTTCTGGATTTTGATTCTTGAATTTTACAATTAATTTTTGTGGTATAGTCTTATATTTATAAATGAAGTACAATGCTGCGATTATAATTATTATTACTTATGTTGTAACTGTTATTATTTGGAAGACATTACTCGTTTGAGTGTGTTGTTCAATTATCTCTTTTGCCTGAATGTTTTCGAGTGGTTCAAGTTTTGTTACATTATTGTTTACATAGATAGTTTGAGTGTAGTCTAACATTGTGTTGGTAGTAAAAATTTATTCTAACTGAATGGAACAATTAAATGCTTTTATCATGTTATTACCTTCTATTATAATTTCTCTATTGATATAATTTTGGTTTAACGTAGTTGTGGGAAGGTTCCAAGTTGTGATTATATTAGGTTCAACATATTTTATTTCAAAATTAGAACGTGTTTTACTGTATCTACATTGTGTTGAGACCTAGTTAAGTATACCTGTTATGCATTTATTTATGACCAAGCTTTGAGAACTTGCTATGTAAGTTTGGTTATTATGTGAAAAATATTTGTCATGTATTGTTCTAGTTAGTATGTTATTATTTTCGTCGGGGTATGGTATTATTTCGAAAAAAGGTGTTTTAATTTTTTTCTCTCAAAATTTCGTTAGTGTCAGATTTAAGCCAAGCAGAAGTTTTGATATTAAGAATTTTTTTCAGAATTTACGTGAGTAAGGGAATCATGTTTTAAAAGTTTTGGATTGAAGATACCTAAGCGATTCAGTTGCATACCGTGTTCTATGTCTTCTATGTATTCGGCGAATTGCTGTATGTTGAAAATTAGTAAGGCTAACATTTGTTCTCCTTCAAAATTATTGTTTATACCCTTCGACCATTGAAAATGGTCAAAAAAGGGTATACTAACTTTGTGCAAAATGTATGTAACAGGCATAAGGAGGCGTGGCAGACCCCATAAAGTATATATATTCTTGCTCAGGATCACTAGCCGAGTCGATTGAGACATGTCCGTCTGTCTGTCCGTCTGTCCGTCTGTCCGTCTGTATGAGACAACAGATCTCAGCTATTAAAAAAGCTAGAGATACCAAATTTGGCATGAAGGTTCCTGTAAATCATAGGCAGTTAAAGTTTATCTCAAATTTTTGATGCCACGCCCACCGCCCCCGCAAATCGGTTATTTGCGATTATTAAGAAAAGTGTTAAATCTATAACGTTCTACTTTGGTATGTATAAAGCTAAATGCAATATAAACATATCCTCCAAATGTGTGAGTGCGAGCGAGTAAGCTATATGTACTTGAAGTATTTATGCAGAATTCTCTGTTTGAAATTATGAGTGTGGTTACACGTTTGTAACGGATTTGGAAAATTGGGAGAAGGGTATCTTACTGTCGGGCGCCCGACTGTAGCCTTACCCACTTGTTATTTATTTACTTATTTATTTACTTATTTATTTATTTATTTATTTATTTATTTATTTATTTATTTATTTATTTATTTATTTATTTATTTATTTATTTATTTATTTATTTATTTATTTATTTATTAATTTATTTATTTATTTATTTTTTTTTTATTTATTTATTTATTTATTTATTTATTTATTTATTTATTCATTTATTTATTTATTTATTTATTTATTTATTTATTTATTTAGTTATTTATTTATTTATTTATTTATTTATTTATTTATTTATTTATTTATTTATTTATTTATTTATTTATTTATTTATTTATTTATTTATTTATTTATTTATTTATTTATTTATTTATTTATTTATTTATTTATTTATTTATTTATTTATTTATTTATTTATTTATTTATTTATTTATTTATTTATTTATTTATTTATTTATTTATTTATTTATTTATTTATTTATTTATTTATTTATTTATTTATTTATTTATTTATTTATTTATTTATTTATTTATTTATTTATTTATTTATTTATTTATTTATTTATTTATTTGACCATTTTCAATGGTCGAAGGGTATAATAAAAACACAGTTGTTTTTAAGTTTATTAGTTAGGCACTTTTTAGGCCATGGATTTTAAAAAAATACATGGTCTATTAGGTTTGTCGGAATGTGCGTAACAGGCAGAAGGAGACATCTGCGACCCCATAAAGTATATATATTCTTGCTCAGGATCACTAGCCGAGTCGATCTAGCCATGTCTGTCTGTCCGTCTGTCCGTCTGTCCGTCTGTCTGTCTGTCCGTCTGTCCGTCTGTCCGTCTGTATGAGCGTCTGATTCTCAGCTATTAAGAAAGCTAGACCCTCCAAATTTGGCATGAAGATTACTGTATATCCTAGGCAGTAAACGTCGTTTTCAAATTTCGGGTACCATGCCCACCGCCCCCCGTAAATCAGTAATTTGTGATTATTAAGCAAAGTATTGAAGTCTAAACTTTATGCTTTGGCATACATATAGATAAATGCATTGTGAACCTATTCTATAAATTGCAACCCGATCGGCTAATAAACGTAGAAGTTACGTGAGTTAACATTTTCTATAGATTTTTGATGCCTTGCCTGCAAGCTGCTGCCAGCCATGTGCTTTTTCAATCTTTTTAATGCGAAAATGGTTATGTGTGTCTATGAGAAGGAAATAGTTACTTAGCCGCACAGCGAGTCAAAGCGGCGATGGTCAAATGTGTAGAGCAGCAGGCAATCAAACAAAAGAATGGAGGTTCAATCCCTCGGGAAGGCGGTTTGTTTTTATTTTTACTATTTCACCATTTAGAAGTTAATATTTTATATTTTATTTTTTTTTTTTCATCATTATAAAATTTGATTTCATTTATCAAATTTAAACAAATAATCTTATTAAATATAAATAAATAACACTCGGCTTTCTTGTGGTTATTCAATCTTGTAGTAGTGTTATTGTTGTGCATGACATTTGACATTTTTGAGCAACTGGTCTAAAAATGCAATTTTAACGGGCGCGGAGCGCAGTGACGGTGGTCTAGTTGTTAGGATGACGAACTCCTATGCAAACGGCCAGGGTTCGATTCCCCACGGCGAAAAGAGAATTTAGCTATTTTAATTGTTTTTGTGCTGTATTTCATATTTGTTTACATTTATATTTATAAAGAATATGCATTTTTTAATTATTTGCCATTTATTTATATTTATCTAATAATTTAGATATGAAGTGTTACATTTTGCCTTTTAAGATGTTTTGCATGCTGTACTTATGCGTGCATGCATACACAATACATGCACGCGAAGCATGCATATGTATATGCGTGTGAGGCAATACACAAAACATGAGGCAGGTCTGTGTAATTGTTAATGGACGTCTAAATTCAAGAAGAAGCAGTTGACGCTGCTGTGTGTGTATGTAACGAATATTGGCACGCGCCAAAAATTCACATATCTCTCTCTCGTTCTAACTTATGCTATCGACTCTGGCTTTTTCGTTATTTTAATTTTTGATTTTATTATATTAAACATTATATTTCAATATATATTTTTTATGGTATATAAAAAAAACATAAAATCCATGGCCTCTTACAGTCACCGCGTGACTGTAGCCTTTCCGACTTGTTTTATTTGCTTCCAAAGGAAGAACTAGAGAACTCTTGGGTTTGATAACAGACTTTAGCAAGCTATCGCAGTTGATAGCGTACTCGGTGCTCGGGACTGAGCTGAACTGAACAGATCTAAGCTGAACTGAACAGAACTAAACTGAAAGTTTACTGAACTACTTCTTAGACGCATGCCTGGGTTTATATAGACAGAGTGGTTGTTAAGATAGTAAACTCTTTAAGAGAGTTTAGCTAATTTGATTATAATGTTCTCTTTAAGAGAGTTTGGCTGATTTGACTTTAATGTTCTCTCATTGAGAGAGGGAGAGGTTCCCGATAAATATGGGTAATTGGAGAATCCTGAGACAAGTGCCTGAGCGGAAACTCGGGTGATAAAGTTTTGTTATTTCAGTTGGCTCGCTGAAAACATTGGGCGGAGACCCGGGTGATGAAGCTTTATTATTTCCAGTTGGCTCGCTGTAAATATTGAGGCTAGCCAAGTGATCGAATTGGGGGGACAATTATTTGTTTATTTTCTGTTTCAGGACTTATAATAGTTTCATTTTCTGGATTTTGATTCTTGAATTTTACAATTAATTTTTGTGGTATAGTCTTATATTTATAAATGAAGTACAATGCTGCGATTATAATTATTATTACTTATGTTGTAACTGTTATTATTTGGAAGACATTACTCGTTTGAGTGTGTTGTTCAATTATCTCTTTTGCCTGAATGTTTTCGAGTGGTTCAAGTTTTGTTACATTATTGTTTACATAGATAGTTTGAGTGTAGTCTAACATTGTGTTGGTAGTAAAAATTTATTCTAACTGAATGGAACAATTAAATGCTTTTATCATGTTATTACCTTCTATTATAATTTCTCTATTGATATAATTTTGGTTTAACGTAGTTGTGGGAAGGTTCCAAGTTGTGATTATATTAGGTTCAACATATTTTATTTCAAAATTAGAACGTGTTTTACTGTATCTACATTGTGTTGAGACCTAGTTAAGTATACCTGTTATGCATTTATTTATGACCAAGCTTTGAGAACTTGCTATGTAAGTTTGGTTATTATGTGAAAAATATTTGTCATGTATTGTTCTAGTTAGTATGTTATTATTTTCGTCGGGGTATGGTATTATTTCGAAAAAAAGGTGTTTTAATTTTTTCTCTCAAAATTTCGTTAGTGTCAGATTTAAGCCAAGCAGAAGTTTTGATATTAAGAATTTTTTTCAGAATTTACGTGAGTAAGGGAATCATGTTTTAAAAGTTTTGGATTGAAGATACCTAAGCGATTCAGTTGCATACCGTGTTCTATGTCTTCTATGTATTCGGCGAATTGCTGTATGTTGAAAATTAGTAAGGCTAACATTTGTTCTCCTTCAAAATTATTGTTTATACCCTTCGACCATTGAAAATGGTCAAAAAAGGGTATACTAACTTTGTGCAAAATGTATGTAACAGGCATAAGGAGGCGTGGCAGACCCCATAAAGTATATATATTCTTGCTCAGGATCACTAGCCGAGTCGATTGAGACATGTCCGTCTGTGTTGGAATAGCCCTATTCTAGTATACAAAAATAACTTAGACCAAAATACCGAAATGTATTATTATCGAAATAAGATACGGTCACACACGTTTCCGTTTTCTCTCTCTTCCTGTTTGATCTGCCTAATGTGCATGTGGTTTGGTGTTGCGGTGTGAAATAAAATATTATTTCAAAGTATAAATATCAAGTGACTATTTAATTAAACACTAATTTACAACAGGTTATGGGCCCAGTCCATGCCCAATAAATAATTAGTTCAAAACTGAGTTTGATAGTGTAGTGGCATATTTTTCATTTTATGGTGAAATTCTTTTTTGCATTAAGCACGTGTATATCCGCTTGCGTCTGCAAATTTTTTCTGTGTCTGTGAGTGTGTGCGTGAGGGAATGGAAAAGGCAAAGAGAAATATAAAGCCGTTCAGTGGCGACAAATATGTTTTTTGGAAATTCAGAATTAAAGCTTTATTGTCAGAATTAGACGTACTAAAGGTGATTAATGATGAAGTGCCTGCTGAGGTGGATGACGCTTGGAAGAAGGCAGAGCATTGTGCCAAGAGTACGATCATAGAGTACCTTAGTGACTCATTTCTTAGTTTCGCGACCGGCGACGTTACGGCGCGTCAGATTTTGAAGAATTTGGACGCCGTTTATGAACGAAAAAAGCCTGGCATCGCAGTTAGCTTTGCGAAAACGTTTGTTGTGCCTTAAATTGCCAAGTGAGATGCCACTATTGCAACATTTTATTATTGTTGATGATATGTTGAGTGAGTTGTTAGCTGCAGGAGCAAAGTTAGATGAGATGGATAAGGTCTCTCACTTGTTAATAACATTGCCTTCATCGTACGATGGCATTGTGACTGCAATAGAGACTTTATCGGACGAAAATTTAACATTAGCATTTGTTAAAACTAGATTACTAGATCAGGAAGTCAAAATTAAAAATGAAAATAATGATACTAGTAAAAAAGTAATGAGCGTGATTGCTCAAAAGAAAAATAATGTTTTTAAAAATCGTTCCTTTAAAAAGAGATTCAATAATCAGCAAAATACTTTCAAAGGAAAGCAAAATAATAGGATTAAATGTCACCACTGTAGCAAAGAAGGTCATATAAAGAAGGATTGTTATAGCTATAAAAGATCACTAAATAATAATAATAACAAAGAAAACAATAATCAAGCTCAAACCGCAACATCAGCCGGCATTGCATTTATGGTAAGAGACGTCAAAGATACGTCGTGTGGTTTTGTTTTGGATTCCGGTGCAAGTGACCATTTGATAAACGATGAGTCGCTATACGCGGATTGTATGGAGCTGACACCTCCAATTAAGATCGCTGTGGCTAAACAAGGGGAATTTATCTTTGCTACCAAACGTGGTATTGTGCGACTACAAAACGACCATAAGATAACGCTGGAGGATGTTCTCTATTGTAAGGAGGCTGCTGGTAACCTAATGTCTGTGAAGCGTCTGCAAGAGGCAGGAATGTCCATCCAATTTGATAAGAGCGGTGTAACCATTTCGAAAAATGGAGTTACGATTATCAAAAATGCAGGTATGTTGAACAATATACCTGTTGTAAAGTTTCAAGCATATAATATAGATGCAAAACTTAAAAATAATTTTCGATTATGGCATGAGAGGCTTGGCCACATTAGTAATGGCAAATTGTTGGAAATAAAGAGAAAGAATCTGTTTAGTGATAATAGTCTTTTAGATAATCTAGAGCTATCAGGAGAAATTTGCGAACCCTGTTTAAATGGAAAGCAAGCTAGATTACCCTTCAAACAATCTAAAGATAAGAC
Source organism: Zaprionus kolodkinae (assembly GCA_018901885.1). NCBI lineage: Eukaryota > Metazoa > Arthropoda > Insecta > Diptera > Drosophilidae > Zaprionus > Zaprionus kolodkinae. Next base: position 186,006 of record JAEIFM010000309.1, on the reverse strand, counting down.
TCATATTAAAAGACCACTATTTATTATACACTCGGATGTCTGTGGACCAATTACTCCAGTAAGCCTAGATGACAAAAATTACTTTGTAATTTTTGTTGATCAGTTCACACATTATTGTGTCACTTACCTAATGAAACACAAGTCAGATGTATTTAATATGTTTCAAGATTTTGTAGCAAAAAGTGAAGCTCATTTTAATTTAAAGATTGTTAATTTGTACATTGACAATGGTAGAGAATATCTTTCAAATGAGATGCGTCAGTTCTGTGTTCTGAAAGGGATTTCTTATCATTTAACAGTACCACATACACCTCAATTAAATGGTGTATCAGAGAGAATGATAAGAACAATTACAGAGAAAGCTCGTGCTATGGTTAGCGGTGCAAATCTCGATAAAAGCTTTTGGGGTGAGGCAGTATTAACTGCAACTTATTTAATTAATAGGATTCCAAGCAGAGCACTTGGTAATATCTCAAAGACCCCATATGAAATGTGGCATAATAAAAAGCCCATTTTAAAACATTTAAAAGTATTTGGTGCAACTGTATATGTGCACAATAAAAACAAGAAAAGGAAATTTGACGATAAGTCATATAAAAGTATTCTTGTGGGCTATGAGCCAAATGGTTTTAGATTGTGGGATGCTGTTATGGATAAGTTTAGTGTTGCAAGGGATGTTGTTGTCGATGAAACCAATATGGTTAAATCAAGATCTGTTAAATCTGAAACAGTATTCCTGAAAGATAGTAAGGAAATAAAAGAAACTGAGTTCCCGAATGAAAGTAAGCAATATGACAACACCCAATTCCCGAATGATAGTAAGGACACTGATTTTCTGAATGAAAGTAAGAAAAGAAAGTTAGCTGATCTCCTGAATGAAAGTAAGGAATCGAGCAACCCGAATGATAGTAGGGAAAATGAAACAGCAGAACAATCAAATGAAACTGGCACTGATAAGAATCTAGTTAGAACTGACGGCATTGAATTGAGAAGAAGTGAAAGACTAAAAGGCAAGGCCCAAATATCTTATGATGAAGATGATAGTAGCTTAAACAAATGTATACTAAATGCTCATACTATTTTTAACGATGTCCCAAATACATTTGATGAAATTAAATATCGGAATGATAAATCTTTTTGGGAGGAGGCTATTAATACAGAGTTAAGTGCTCATGAAATAAATAATACCTGGACACTGACAAAGATGCCTGAGAATAAAAATATTGTAGATAGCAGATGGGTATTTTCTGTTAAACATGATGAATTGGGAAATCCGATTAGATATAAAGCTAGATTAGTAGCAAGAGGATTTACCCAAAGATACCAAATAGATTATGAAGAAACATTTGCCCCTGTAGCTAGAATTTCAAGTTTCAGATTTATACTTTCTTTGGCAGTACAATATAACTTGAAAATCCATCAAATGGATGTTAAAACAGCTTTCTTAAATGGTACGTTAAAAGAGGAGATATACATGAGACTTCCTCAAAGTATACCATGCAATGGTAATAACGTATGTAAATTGAACAAGGCAATTTACGGGCTCAAACAAGCCGCTAGATGCTGGTTTGAGGTATTTGAGCAAGCATTAAAAGATTGTGAGTTTGTGAACTCTCCTGTAGATCGCTGTATTTATATTCTTGATAAGGGTGATATTAAGAAAAACATATATGTATTGTTATATGTTGATGACGTTGTAATAGCTACAGAGGATGTGACTAAAATGAATAATTTCAAAAGGTATTTAATGGAAAAGTTTAAAATGACTGACCTAAAAGAAATAAAACATTTTATTGGCATAAGAATCGAAAGGTACGACGATAACATTTATTTGAGCCAAGCTGCATATATTAAGAGAATTTTGAATAAGTTTAACATGACTGATTGCAAAGCAGTTAGTACACCCTTACCGAGTAAATTGAATTATGAGTTACTTAATTCAGATGAAAACTGCAATGCTCCATGTCGTAATCTCATAGGATGTTTAATGTACATAATGCTATGTACACGTCCGGATTTAACCAATGCAGTAAATATCTTGAGCAGATACAGTAGCAAGAATAACTCCGAGTTATGGCAGTACTTGAAAAGAATACTTAGATATTTGCAGGGTAGTATTGATATGAAACTGAATTTTAAAAGGAATGCAGCATTTAATAATAAATTAGTTGGTTATGTAGATTCTGATTGGGGTAGTAATGAGATTGATAGAAAAAGTACCACAGGATACTTATTCAAAATGTTCGACTCAAATTTAATTAGTTGGAACACAAAGAGGCAGAACTCAGTAGCAGCGTCCTCAACTGAAGCTGAGTATATGGCCCTATTTGAAGCTGTGAGAGAAGCTCTATGGCTGAAATCACTTATGAATAGTGTTAATATAAAACTAGAAGGTCCCATTAAGATTTACGAAGATAACCAAGGCTGTATTAGTATTGCAAATAACCCCTCATGTCATAAACGATCAAAACATATTGATATTAAATATCATTTTGCCAGAGAGCAAGTAGAAAATAATGTAATTTTTATTGAGTATATTCCGACAGAGAACCAGCTTGCTGATATATTTACAAAACCATTGGCAACAACAAGATTTGTGGAACTGCGAGACCAATTGGGACTGCTGTAAGATGACGAAGCTGTTTATTGAATTCCTATACATATATATTTTTGATCTCTTGAATTAAAAGTTAATCGTTTGTAAAAGATTTGTAGAAGTTATCTGATCAGGTTTTTCTGGGTTTTCCCTGATCCGTGTAGCAAATGCTAGATAACGTATAAGCTTCCCAGAATGCACACCAGCCACATTAGAATAAGTACATACATAATGTATATGAATATTGTTATGATTTATTAAGTTTATTATGAAGTAATTTTTGAGGGGGCGTGTTGGAATAGCCCTATTCTAGTATACAAAAATAACTTAGACCAAAATACCGAAATGTATTATTATCGAAATAAGATACGGTCACACACGTTTCCGTTTTCTCTCTCTTCCTGTTTGATCTGCCTAATGTGCATGTGGTTTGGTGTTGCGGTGTGAAATAAAATATTATTTCAAAGTATAAATATCAAGTGACTATTTAATTAAACACTAATTTACAACAGTCTGTCTGTCCGTCTGTCCGTCTGTCCGTCTGTATGAGACAACAGATCTCAGCTATTAAAAAAGCTAGAGATACCAAATTTGGCATGAAGGTTCCTGTAAATCATAGGCAGTTAAAGTTTATCTCAAATTTTTGATGCCACGCCCACCGCCCCCGCAAATCGGTTATTTGCGATTATTAAGAAAAGTATTAAATCTATAACGTTCTACTTTGGTATGTATAAAGCTAAATGCAATATAAACATATCCTCCAAATGTGTGAGTGCGAGCGAGTAAGCTATATGTACTTGAAGTATTTATGTAGAATTCTCTGTTTGAAATTATGAGTGTGGTTACACGTTTGTAACGGATTTGGAAAATTGGGAGAAGGGTATCTTACTGTCGGGCGCCCGACTGTAGCCTTACCCACTTGTTATTTATTTACTTATTTATTTACTTATTTATTTATTTATTTATTTATTTATTTATTTATTTATTTATTTATTTATTTATTTATTTATTTATTTATTTATTTATTTATTTATTTATTTATTTATTTATTTATTTATTTATTTATTAATTTATTTATTTATTTATTTTTTTTTATTTATTTATTTATTTATTTATTTATTTATTTATTTATTCATTTATTTATTTATTTATTTATTTATTTATTTATTTATTTATTTATTTAGTTATTTATTTATTTATTTATTTATTTATTTATTTATTTATTTATTTATTTATTTATTTATTTATTTATTTATTTATTTATTTATTTATTTATTTATTTATTTATTTATTTATTTATTTATTTATTTATTTATTTATTTATTTATTTATTTATTTATTTATTTATTTATTTATTTATTTATTTATTTATTTATTTATTTATTTATTTATTTATTTATTTATTTATTTATTTATTTATTTATTTATTTATTTATTTATTTATTTATTTATTTATTTATTTATTTATTTATTTATTTATTTATTTATTTATTTATTTATTTATTTATTTATTTATTTATTTATTTATTTATTTATTTATTTATTTATTTATTTATTTATTTATTTATTTATTTATTTATTTATTTATTTATTTATTTATTTATTTATTTATTTATTTATTTATTTATTTATTTATTTATTTATTTGACCATTTTCAATGGTCGAAGGGTATAATAAAAACACAGTTGTTTTTAAGTTTATTAGTTAGGCACTTTTTTAGGCCATGGATTTTAAAAAAATACATGGTCTATTAGGGTTTGTCGGAATGTGCGTAACAGGCAGAAGGAGACATCTGCGACCCCATAAAGTATATATATTCTTGCTCAGGATCACTAGCCGAGTCGATCTAGCCATGTCTGTCTGTCCGTCTGTCCGTCTGTCTGTCTGTCCGTCTGTCCGTCTGTATGAGCGTCTGATTCTCAGCTATTAAGAAAGCTAGACCCTCCAAATTTGGCATGAAGATTACTGTATATCCTAGGCAGTAAACGTCGTTTTCAAATTTCGGGTACCATGCCCACCGCCCCCGTAAATCAGTAATTTGTGATTATTAAGCAAAGTATTGAAGTCTAAACTTTATGCTTTGGCATACATATAGATAAATGCATTGTGAACCTATTCTATAAATTGCAACCCGATCGGCTAATAAACGTAGAAGTTACGTGAGTTAACATTTTCTATAGATTTTTGATGCCTTGCCTGCAAGCTGCTGCCAGCCATGTGCTTTTTCAATCTTTTTAATGCGAAAATGGTTATGTGTGTCTATGAGAAGGAAATAGTTACTTAGTCGCACAGCGAGTCAAAGCGGCGATGGTCAAATGTGTAGAGCAGCAGGCAATCAAACAAAAGAATGGAGGTTCAATCCCTCGGGAAGGCGGTTTGTTTTTATTTTTACTATTTCACCATTTAGAAGTTAATATTTTATTTTTTATTTTTTTTTTTTCATCATTATAAAATTTGATTTCATTTATCAAATTTAAACAAATAATCTTATTAAATATAAATAAATAACACTCGGCTTTCTTGTGGTTATTCAATCTTGTAGTAGTGTTATTGTTGTGCATGACATTTGACATTTTTGAGCAACTGGTCTAAAAATGCAATTTTAACGGGCGCGGAGCGCAGTGACGGTGGTCTAGTTGTTAGGATGACGAACTCCTATGCAAACGGCCAGGGTTCGATTCCCCACGGCGAAAAGAGAATTTAGCTATTTTAATTGTTTTTGTGCTGTATTTCATATTTGTTTACATTTATATTTATAAAGAATATGCATTTTTTAATTATTTGCCATTTATTTATATTTATCTAATAATTTAGATATGAAGTGTTACATTTTGCCTTTTAAGATGTTTTGCATGCTGTACTTATGCGTGCATGCATACACAATACATGCACGCGAAGCATGCATATGTATATGCGTGTGAGGCAATACACAAAACATGAGGCAGGTCTGTGTAATTGTTAATGGACGTCTAAATTCAAGAAGAAGCAGTTGACGCTGCTGTGTGTGTATGTAACGAATATTGGCACGCGCCAAAAATTCACATATCTCTCTCTCGTTCTAACTTATGCTATCGACTCTGGCTTTTTCGTTATTTTAATTTTTGATTTTATTATATTAAACATTATATTTCAATATATATTTTTTATGGTATATAAAAAAAACATAAAATCCATGGCCTCTTACAGTCACCGCGTGACTGTAGCCTTTCCGACTTGTTTTATTTGCTTCCAAAGGAAGAACTAGAGAACTCTTGGGTTTGATAACAGACTTTAGCAAGCTATCGCAGTTGATAGCGTACTCGGTGCTCGGGACTGAGCTGAACTGAACAGATCTAAGCTGAACTGAACAGAACTAAACTGAAAGTTTACTGAACTACTTCTTAGACGCATGCCTGGGTTTATATAGACAG